>JAIUZE010046394.1:0-31035 GCA_022085475.1 Heliosperma pusillum
GGTAGAGGCATTTCAGTGGATCAGGACAAGATCATTGCTGTTCAATCTTGGCATGTTCCTAGGAACATCACAGAAGTAAGAGGGTTTCATGGCTTAGCATCTTTCTACAGGAGGTTCATTAAGAACTTCAGCACCATTGCAGCACCCCTCACTAAATGTATGAAGAAAGGAGAATTCACTTGGACTGAGAATGCTTTGCAGGCTTTCAAATACATAAAGAAACTCTTGTGCAGTGAACCTATCCTCAAGTTGCCAGACTTTAATTGCCTATTTGAGGTTGAATATGATGCAAGTGGAGTGGGAATTGGAGCTGTCCTCATCCAGGAGAAGAAGCATGTAGCCTATTTCAGTGAAAAGTTAAATGGTGCCAAGCTGAGCTGTTCTACTTATGATAAGGAGTTTTATGCTCTTGTCAGGGCTCTAAGGCATTAGAGTCATTACCTGAAGCCCAAGCCTTTTGTCCTACACTCTTATCATGAAGCATTGAAGTACATAGGAGGCCAGCATAAGCTCAGTGACAGGGTTGTCGAGTACCCTAATCAAAGATAAATAACCCAGACTATGCTAACAACAAATTAATGTAATTAGGGAAGTAAGGGGTCGATCTCGGGGAGACGGGAGATACTTGTGAATAGTTATGGTTAGAACTCTACCTTGTACGATTGGCAAATGTTTGTCAGTAATTAATAAATGCTATGATAACAATACAATAAAGAAAAGGATCTAGGGAAGTAGGTTCACACATGTAGATTAACATATTGATGAAATTGGATTTAAGATATGCAAATAATTCATTGTGAGTTCGTAAGAATGATGTGTTCATTACCATCATAGATCAGATGGTCTAGCAGGCTTTTTAGGCGATTTACTAGGTCTTAATCTACCATGTCATGCTTTGTCTATTCAATTCTCGTATGTCTACCTTGGAAAAGAATTCCATACTAGTCAAATGACTTTGGCCAAAAGTCGATAACTATCGTTACAATCCAAACATGCATAGACACAACGTTTTAAAGGCACAATTTCTTTTATCCAATTAACATCTTTTAATCAATCTAACATGGCTACCCTACACCCTAGAAAGGTGACTACATATGCATGATTAACAATGAAAAGGAAACTAAGATTATAAAACTAAGAATGATAAACATGAGAAAGGAAATACTAAAAGAAAATGAAACTATAATGTAAAGACGAGAATAAAGATTACCGAAAAGGATGAGCAAAGATTGAAATGGAACAAGAACTTGAATAGGAAATGCAAACCCGGAAACTTGAATTCCAATTACAACTAGAACAACTACAATTGAAGAAAACTTAGAAGTAGACTAAACTAAACTAGAGAAAACTAAAACTAAACTAAACTAAGAAAGAAAGAAGAACTAAACTAAAGAAAGAAGAGAAGAGATGTTGTGTGAGATGAGATGATTTGATATGAGGGGCTAGAGCATCTATTTATAGCATTAGGGTTTCGAGGAGAAGAGGTCGGGCATTAAACACATACGTCAAAAATAAGAAGTTGTAGCCGTCATCCTCGAAGCAGCACACATACACGATCGGGTACACACTTACCCGATCGGGTAAGTTGTCATCTAGAAATATTTGACTAACGTTTCATCTTCCTTCGCTTTGACTTGACTTCCATCATCCCCCTTGACCTCTTGAGTCGGGTTAGTTGATAGGGTTTGATGTAAAGCGATGATTGCTTCCGCCTAATTGATTGATCTTCCGACAACTACGAAACCGTCTTTGCCTTTCTTCTCTCTTTTCGAATTGTGAACCTTTGAAATGCATTTTCACTTGGTAAGCTTGCTTATTCAAACGTCGGTTCTAGGCAAATTGCTCGGGAGGGAATATAGAAAAAGGGCGTAGAAACGTCACTTTCCCTACAAAACAGGTTAGTTGAACATAGGAATCGCCTGAGACATGACGATATAGCTTCATAAAGTGGCTTAACAAAGCACAAATGAAATAAAAAACCGAAGGCTAAATTGGGGGTGTTAAAAACCCTAAAAATGTATTCACTTAGCAAAACTCCCAAAGCTAAACCTTTGAGTCCTCAAGCAAACATAACCAACAAATACCAGGACCAAGGTTGCAGCGTGGATAATGCACATCAGGAACAAATCTCAACATAAAGCTTTGATCAAACATAAATGAATTTCATAACCCAAAACACGTGGGGCAAAGAATGATACCTAAACATGGCTGAGATGTACATACGGCGTAGCACAAAGGAATTTCACTATAGATTGTCGCACTTGGCATGATCTTTTGAACAAATGGACTCTCACGGAACACTCGAACCACTCAATGTATGTAAGGTGATTCTTTATGTGTAAAGTTTGAGCACACTCACTATCTACGTCTTATGAAAATGTGTCCACGGTCTAATATGGTAAACAATTCAAAACACAAGTCAAAGATCATAATGCACATAGAAAAGAAGCCGGAAAAATAGGAAGAAGGCTTTGGGAAATGGGTGAAAGGTTGACAAATAGTTATGGTCATGTGAAGATTAGAATGAGCTAGCAACTGACCAATGATAAATGAATACTCAATCCAAACTTTCGATCAAATTCCCAGAAGATGAAATACGAAGCCAGAAGTAACAGATTGGCTTATTACACACGAAACACAAGGGTAAACTCCTTCTATTGATTTGACATTTTGAGGAGATACTCACAACTTCTTCTTTTATTTCTTTTTTCCTTTTTTTCAATTTTTTTTCTTTTCCAATTTTTTCATTTTTCTATTTCATTTTTCTTTTCTGAACACAACTTCACTTCTTGAGCTTTTCCGTTCTTCCAAATTCACTTTGACATCAAGGAACAAAATCTTCTCAAAAGAGCACCCATACACCATAGTCTAGCTACTAGCTCAAAAGGTGGGCAGTTTTTATTTGTAGCTATTATTTTTGTGAAGCATTTGTATGAAGGGGCTAATTTTGAGGTGTAATTCAAAGTGAAAAAGGCTTCAAATCTTAGTGATCATGAATGCAATGCTTATAGAAATGAAATGAGAACCATACTTATGCGTTTTGACATGACACACATCACAAGGAGAACTACACACACCTAGATGAGACTGGGTATAGATGTACCAGTCTAAGGAGGTTCTACCTTACAATATATGTAACTTGCCAAATGTCAAGATCAAGCGTACTCATCTATAGATTCATTCCATGCTTACTGTGTACAAGACTTCCCCATGTATGCACAATTCAATAAATATTGAATCATTATCTTTTAAAAGCTCTAAGTTTGGGAAATGTAACATGAAAGCATAGTAAACAAGCAAGCAACGCATGAAAAGCATTCAATGATGTTCAGAAATTTTTAAATTTTCTCAAAAGTCTTCTTTTTCTTTTATTCAAAATTTGAAAAATGATAAACTAAAATTCAAAATGGGAAAATGCAATCCCTCCCCCAAGCTAAACAACACATTGTCCTCAATGTGAGCACGAAGACTAAACATGCAATGAGATGCTTAATGGGGAAAAGGAAAAAAAATGAAAGAAGAGTGAAGCTTACTAGTCAGCGCGGACTCCCCCAAGCTAGTCTTTTAGACTTGATAAGGAAGGTCTTGATGGATTCTTCAAAAATTCTTTCATTTTCAAAATAAATCCTAACAACGAAAAAGGGAATACAAAAATAAAAATGCAAAAAGAAAAGGAACACGGGTTGCCTCCCGAGAAGCGCTGGTTTAACGTCAAGCTAGACTCTTTATTAATGAAAATCATTCTTTGTGCCTTAAAAAACATGTCAATGCCCTTAGAAGTCGATCATATACCTGCGCATGAGCTATACAAAAACATATGTAAGCAATTGACAAGATATAGGCCTGAAATATTGAAGGTAATAATTGATATATCTTATCATTGTGCGCATGACAAACTTCATAGATGACCACTGAACTGCTCCACTCGTCAGTGAGAGATGGAGTGAAATGTTTAAGATCATGGAACAAACAATTAGTTCCCAAAATATCATTAGTGGAATCTAATTGGGGGTAGGGTGAATCAAAGGATTGGGAATCAAAAATGGGTGGTTGATCCCACTTAATTTCAAGGCTAGGTTCACAAAACCCAGTATCATTTTCAAATAAATCTGGAATATCCTTAGCGAAGGGATTTTCAAAGAAATCTGATGACTCGATCGACAACTCTCCATTGGAGTCACAAATGGGCTTAACAACATCCTTGTCTAAAGTCTCGACTACCATATGGTCAATATCAATAATGGGGGTCTCAAAATTGTCAAATGGAACGACACTAGAGTGACTTTCAATAGAAAAGGTTGGACCATCATCATCGTCATCTATTAATTCATATGATTGGGGAGAATTAGACTCACATGGGGGGCTGAAAAAGCATAAGGAAAATTGATTGGCTTACAAATTTTAAACGTGGGTTCTTCCTTTTGCCCTTTGAGTATTTGAAGTTGAGCCCTGATTTCATTGATTTGCTCTTGGATTCTCAACCGCCGGTGCGTTTCATCCAGAGATTGGGATGCCATAAAGTCCAAGAAAATCCAAAGTTCCTTTCCTCTCTTCTGATAAAAACTTCCAGCACTCAATTGCATAGCCAGGCTACGACACTTAATGAGCATTCCATGAATCACGACATTCCTCATATAGGTCTCATCAAGGGTTTACCCAAGAGAGATAATATGGTTTGAATAGCTATAAAATCGGTCGAGGTATTCATGGAAAGGCTCATTCTCGCATTGTGGAGGTTGGAAATAGATAGTCATTAAGAGAAAAAAAAAGCAATCCCTTTGAAAGAAAAATATTCCTATTACCTGAAAACAGTCACTACACTACAAGGAAAAGATGAGAAAAATCGCAAGGAACAAGTGTTCCTCAACACAAAAGAAAAGAAGAAAAAAGAAAAAAAAACAAGGTAAAACTCTACTAATCACAAAAAACAAAACCGTGCTCCCCGGCAACTGCGCCAAAATTTGACAGGGTTGTCGCGTACCCTTGATGCGTGTATTTTATATAGACTTTCTAGTCCGTTTATGCATGCATTTATATGTCATTTAAGTGATATAATATCACCATATGCCCCTATTTGGCTACTTTGTGCTTTCATGACTATTTTGTAGGTACAAGTTGCATAGTAGCGGAAACCGAGCCAAAACAGTCCACTTTGCATGCATTTAGGAGAATGGAAGAAACGGAACAGAAGCTCTTGCATGGGAAAGCGTGAAACCGCTCGCAATCAAGTCCAAAGCCATGTCCAACACTGCACGATAGGCCAAAAGACCTCGATCGATTATATATTTGGTCGATCGAGGAGCGTTGAAGAGAAAAGACCTCGATCGAGCTGTCCTGTGCTCGATCGAGTAAGTAGCTGCTGAAAAGTTGCTCGATCGAGTAGAATTGTTACTCGATCGAGTGATTTCCTCCAATAAAGTCCTCGATCGAGTGGTTATTTCCCTCGATCGAGTAGAATCTATCATGGGCCTTAAGTCCGTAGCTTAATTAGGGTTTAAGAGTTGTGTTTTGTATTATATAAACTCTTATTTACATCATTGAAGGAGGAGGGAGATTCAGAATCATTAGGATTCTGAACCCTTAGGGTTCGGAATAATTAGCAGACATTAATCTTTCCTTAGTTTCTGAACTTTTAATCTTTAGTTTTCATTCGGGTTATTCGACGTGGATTGTTCTTTACGCCGGATTGCTAAGATTGTAAACGATTTCTCTCTTTTACTCTTACCTTTATCTTAATCTTAATTACTACTTGCTCTACTTAATTGATGTGTTATTGTTTATGCTTATTAATTACGATTCTATTATGTCTATCATCATATGTTCAATCGTCTTTGTTAGCATAGTTAATAGCATGAGTAGCTAATTCTTTTGTATGTTGGGATGAGGGAAACTGTAGTAGAGGCATGTTAGGATAGATTAGTTTAGTTAGTCTTGAATATGAGAATCAGTCTAAGCAATTTAATTGAGGTTTAGTCGAATGAGTATACGCAGGAGACTAGGCTAGGTAGTTAACCCCGACCTGGGTCGAGAGATTGGAAGGGAAGGCTTGCTTAGAATTGATAGGTGACTCCTAAGAGGACGAGAGTTAATTAGGAAAATCCCTAGGGCGGTTTGAGACCGAGAGGAGAAAACCATTGCCCTTCTCATTGATAGATTGACTGACTTAGTTGACCCATAGATGCCGATACTGCAGTGGACCGAATCCTAGCATATTTCTCTCTTTATCTGATTTATTCGTATTTATTTCTATCTTTATTTCTCTTCCTTTAATCTCATTTAGATTAGTTTAAAACCTTTTCAAAACCCCCAGATTGTTACTTGCAGATTTAGATTTCAGTTAATTAGTTTCCTCCCTGTGGAGATCGACCCTACTTCCGCTATCTTCTTAGTTAGTAGACTGAGGTTTTATTTTTGGTGTATAACGACCACATCAAATTTTGGCGCCGTTGCCGGGGAGGCAATTTAATTTTCTGTTATTTATTTCTGTCTCGTCTTAAGGAATTTCTAATTCCTTAAGACTGTTCTTATCTTTTCTCTCTAGTTGTGTATGCGCAGGTAGAGAAGGATAGATAAGACTCTTCAGGAGGAAGACTTGAGTACTCCTGATTCCGTCTTTGACAGTTTTATTTTCATGGAAGATTCGACTGTTGAGACTACCGTGACAGCGAAGATGCCTAACATTGCTAATCACTCTGAGCCTGCCGCTGCACGTATACCCCAGGGATTGTGGAAAAAGAAGTCAAATATTACCACAGCTGAGGGTACTTCCGCAAGTCAAAGGCCTAACGGTGGACTTGTCATGGAATTCTTTGGTTACTAGCCGGGTTTGCAACCCCGTGCAATTTGTAAAAACAATTTATTGCGCTAGACAATTAGACTACTGCGTGATAATCCGTAGTTTAGACAATTTCTTTTTCCTGCTAGACTGTCTTTTGGTATTTCTTTGGGTATCGGTTTGTATTGTTTTTGCAGGAAAGTAAAGCGGAAATCAATCGCCTCAAGGCGAAGAAACAAAGACCTCGATCGAGTGGCATGTAATTCGATCGAGGGGAATTCAAAACAAACGAGTAAACTGAGGGTCGAAGAAGAAGACCACTCGATCGAGTAAACCAGAACTACTCGATCGAGCAGTCCTGCATGACAAAAGCCCTTGATCGAGTATAATTCTACTCGATCGAGCAAACTAACCTCCCTATAAGAGAAGTCTTCGATCCCCTTTCAATTTCCTCGATCCCAATTCCCCTTTTGTTCTTCATCTTTCGATTTTTCTGCATAATCTTACCTGCAATTCGTGTTAGTATCCAAATTAATTGTGGACAGAGGCAACTGACGCAAGACGGTGATGTTAGCTCCCCAGTTTGATGCTGGTTTGGGGAAGCTTTGTCTTGTGAGTTTTCCTGTTCCTTTCGTTTTTTCCATTCTTTATATATTTCATCCATTAGGAACATGTATTAGGTTGTTTTTTTTTCCCTTTCCCTTATATGCTCTTGTGCTATAGCCAATGAGGACATTGTCTGTTTTGGTTTGGGGAAGTGTTTTACATCCTTTTGCGTCTGCATTTGCATTTGTATTGCATTCACGTTTACAATTCATGTTAATTAGAAAAATTTGAAAAAACCAAAAATATCACGTTTATTTTTGCATTTATTTGAGTCGGATTGGAGTCTTGTTCATGATGAAATTGCACTACAAGTTATTTTTTGCTATTTTTTGCACCTTTCTTGAGTTATTTAGTAAAATCGAAATAATGAACTATTGAATTTTGTCTTGGAATTTAATTTTGATTATTAGACTTGACTCAACATTTTTGGCAAACTACTTATATATTATGAGTTTTAGAGCCTATAACTGGTGACATCCATGACCAGTTCATCTAGGAATGAGAGTAGTTACTCCCCACACCTCGTGTCATTTGCTTGTATATGAATTTTGATTTCTTATTGCATGCACGCATTGGGTTTGTGGTCGGTATTACGTGTCTTGAGAATATTTGCATCTCCCTTTTCCTCATTTTACCCCATTAACTCCACATAAAGCCATATCTACCTGTTGGCCTTAACTACATCCCAAACTTAGCCTACCTTTGCCGAGCTAGTTTAGTAGTCGAGGTACATTTTACAGTTATGTCAGTTTTGGCTCGTTTCATTGATTGGAGTGGGTATTTACGAGAAAAAGAAGAGAAGTGTTGATAGTGTCTCGATCGAGTACTTTGTTTAGCTCGATCGAGCGGATTTTGTTAGTTATTGCCTCGATCGAGTGACTCATTCTGCTCGATCGAGAGGTTTTCCTCGATCAGCCAAGAAAAAGAAAAGAAAAAGAAAGAAAAAATGAAAAAAATATATTGAGAAAAATTATTGGCTGAAGTTGTGTTGTTTACACCTCTTGTGCTTATCATTAATTTGTTGAGGTGTTTTATGGGATTTGTGACGTATATGCCTAGATTTGGTAAGGCATCGAGCTTAATTTTTGATTGTTGGAAGATGGAACGAGTTTTATTGCGGTCTTGTTAGGAACTAGCTTGGCTATTTACCCTCACATTTCCACTAATTGTTTTGCCCCTTCTTACCAATTATCCTCACATATCCATAATTTTGCGAATGTTCGGCACGTGATTGTCCTTGAACGGTGGTTATGCGTGTGTACGGTGCTTGAATCATCTTTCATATTAGTTAGCAATGCATGTTGTGTCGGTCGTAGTCTAGGTGAGTGGCTATATTTTCTTCTCTCTTTCTCATACATATTTACTTACCATTTGCTTGTTGAGAGAAGAGTGACCCGTGAGAGTCCGAATTTGGTTGAGTCTTGCAAGGTCGAAAGTTTAATTTATTTCCAAGATTGTATAAATTCGTTCACTTTCGTATTAAGCTTTGTAGCGATTGATCGAGTGCATTAAACTGTTTAATTTTGACTTGTAGTTAGCTCTGAGACTTGCTCCATTCCCCTAGGTTCATTTAGTTCCATATAGCTGCATTTAGTTTGCTTGAGGACAAGCAAAGGTTTAGTTTGGGGAAGTTTGATGCGTGTATTTTATATAGACTTTCTAGTCCGTTTATGCATGCATTTATATGTCATTTAAGTGATATTATATCACCATATGCCCCTATTTGGCTACTTTGTGCTTTCATGACTATTTTGTAGGTACAAGTTGCATAGTAGCGGAAACCGAGCCAAAACAGTCCACTTTGCATGCATTTAGGAGAATGGAAGGAACGGAACAGAAGCTCTTGCATGGGAAAGCGTGAAACCGCTCGCAATCAAGTCCAAAGCCATGTCCAACACTGCACGATAGGCCAAAAGACCTCGATCGATTATATATTTGGTCGATCGAGGAGCGTTGAAGAGAAAAGACCTCGATCGAGCTGTCCTGTGCTCGATCGAGTGGTAGCTGCTGAAAAGTTGCTCGATCGAGTAGAATTGTTACTCGATCGAGTGATTTCCTCCAATAAAGTCCTCGATCGAGTGGTTATTTCCCTCGATCGAGTAGAATCTATCATGGGCCTTAAGTCCATAGCTTAATTAGGTTTAAGAGTCGTGTTATGCCTATATAAACTCTTATTTGTCGTCAGTTTTAATTATTCAGAATCATTAGGATTCTGAACCCTTAGGGTTCGGAATTATTAGCTTTAATCTTCCATTAGTTTCTGAACTTTTAATCTTTAGTTTTCATTCGGGTTATTCGACGTGGATTGTTCTTTATGCCGGATTGCTAAGATTGTAAACGATTTCTCTCTTTTACTCTTACCTTTATCTTAATCTTAATTACTACTTGCTCTACTTAACTGCTGTGTTGTTATTATTTATGCTTATTAATTACGATTTTATTATGTCTATCATCATATGTTCAATCGTCTTTGTTAGCATAGTTCGTAACATGAGTAGCTAATTCTCTTGTATGTTGGGATGAGGGAAACTGTAGTAAAGGCATGTTAGGATAGATTAGTTTAGCTAGTCGTGAGAATCGATCTTTGCAATTTAATTGAGGTTTAGTCGAATGAGTGCACGCAGGAGACTAGACTAGGTAGTTAACCCCGACCTGGATCGCGAGATTGGAAGGGAAGGCTTGCTTAGAATTGATAGGTGAGAGGACGAGAGTTAATTAGGAAAATCCCTAGGGCGGTTTGAGACCGAGAGGAGAAAACCATTGCCCTTCTCATTGATAGATTGACTGACTTAGTTGACCCATAGATGCCGATACTGCAGTGGACCGAATCCTAGCATATTTCTCTCTTTATCTGATTTATTCGTATTTAGTTCTATCTTTATTTCTCTTCCTTTAATCTCATTTAGATTAGTTTAAAACCTTTTCAAAACCCCCAGATTGTTACTTGCAGATTTAGATTTCAGTTAATTAGTTTCCTCCCTGTGGAGATCGACCCTACTTCCGCTATCTTCTTAGTTAGTAGACTTAGGTTTTATTTTTGGTGTATAACGACCACATCAACCCTAATCAAAGATAAATAACCCAGACTAGGCTAACAACAAATTAATGTAATTAGGGAAGTAAGGGGTCGATCTCGGGGAGACGGGAGATACTTGTGAATAGTTATGGTTAGAACTCTACCTTGTACGATTGGCAAGTGTTTGTCAGTAATTAATAAATGCTATGATAACAATACAATAAAGAAAAGGATATAGGGAAGTAGGTTCACACATGTAGATTAACATATTGATGAAATTGGATTTAAGATATGCAAATAATTCATTGTGAGTTCGTAAGAATGATGTGTTCATTACAATCATAGATTAGATGGTCTAGCAGGCTTTTTAGGCGATTTACTAGGTCTTAATCTACCATGTCATGCTTTGTCTATTCAATTCTCGTATGTCTACCTTGGAAAAGAATTCCATACTAGTCAAATGACTTTGGCCAAAAGTCGATAACTATCGTTACAATCCAAACATGCATAGACACAACGTTTTAAAGGCACAATTTCTTTTATCCAATTAACATCTTTTAATCAATCTAACATGGCTATCCTACACCCTAGAAAGGTGACTACTTATGCATGATTAACAATGAAAAGGAAACTAAGATTATAAAACTAGGAATGATAAACATGATAAAAGAAATACTAAAAGAAAATGAAACTATAATGTAAAGACGAGAATAAAGATTACCGAAAAGGATGAGCAAAGATTGAAATGGAATAAGAACTTGAATAGGAAATGCAAACCCGGAAACTTGAATTCCAATTACAACTAGAACAACTACAAATGAAGAAAACTTAGAACTAGAATAAACTAAACTAGAGAAAACTAAAACTAAACTAAACTAAGAAATAAGAAGAACTAAACTAAAGAGAAATGTAAGAAGAGAAGAGATGTTGTGTGAGGGATGCGATGATATGATATGAGGGCTAGAGCATCTATTTATTGTATTAGGGTTTCGTGGAGAAGAGGTCGGGCATTAAACACATAGGTCAAAAATAGGATGAAGGAGCCGCAATGCTCGAAGCAGCACACATACCCGATCGGGTACACACTTACCCGATCAGGTAAGTTGTCATCTAGAAGTATTTGACTAACGTTTCATCTTCTTTCGCTTTGACTTGACTTCCATCATCCCCCTTGACCTCTTGAGTCGGGTTTGTTGATAGGTTTTGATGTAAAGCGATGATTGCTTCCGCCTAATTGATTGATTTTCCGACAACTACGGAACCGTCTTTGCTTCTTCTCTCTTTCGAATTAGTGAACCTTCTTGAAATGCATTTCACTTGGTCAAGTTTTCTTCTTCAAATCGTCGGGTTCTAGGCAAATGCTCGGGAATATAAAAAAAGGGCGTAGAAACGTCACTTTCCCTACAAAATAGGTTAGAACACAGGAATTCGCCTAGAAGACGATATTTGCTCATAAAGTGGCTTAACAAAGCACAAATGACATACAAAACCGAGCTAAATTGGGGGTTAAAACCATACAAATATTCACTTATCAAACTCCCCCAAGCTAAACCTTTGCTTGTCCTCAGGCAAACATAACAAACAATACCAGGACAAGGTTGCAAGCATTGGATACTACACCATCAAGAAACAAATCTCAACATAAAGCTTTGGAAACATAATGAATCATAACCCAAAAGCAACGTGGGCAAGAATGATACATAAACATGGCTGAGATTTACATAACGGCGTAGCGCAAAGAATTTCACTACAGAATTTCGGCTCTTGCATGATCTTTTGACAAATGGACTCTCACGGCGCACTCGAACACTCAATGTATGTAAAAAGGTGATTTCTTTATGTGTAAATGTTTGAGACACTCACCTATCTACGACTTATGAAAATGTGTCCGCAGTCTAATATGGTAAACAATTCAAAACACAAGTCAAAGATCATAATGCACATAGAAAAGAAGCCGGAAAAATAGGAAGAAGGCTTTGGGAAATGGGTGAAAGGTGGACAAACAGTTATGGTCATGTGAAAGTGAGAATGAGCTAGCAACTGACCAATGATAAATGAATACTCAATCCAAACTTTCGATCAAATTCCCAGAAGACGAAAAACGAAGCAAGAAGTAACAGATTTGGCTTATTACATACGAAACACAAGGGTAAACTCCTTCTATTGATTTGACATTTTGAGGAGATACTCACAACTTCTTCTTTTATTTCTTTTTTCCTTTTTTTTCAATTTTTTTCTTTTCCAATTTTTTCATTTTTCTATTTCATTTTTCTTTTCTGAACACAACTTCACTTCTTGAACTCTTCCGTTCTTCCAAATTCACTTTGACATCAAGGAACAAAATCTTCTCAAAAGAGCATCCATACACCATAGTCTAGCTACTAGCTCAAAAGGTGGGCAGTTTTTATTTGTAGCTATTATTTTGTGAAACATTTGTATGAAGGGGCTAATTTTGAGGTGTAATTCAAAGTGAAAAAGGCTTCAAATCTTAGTGAATCATAAATGCAATGCTTATAGAAATGAAATGAGAACCATACTTATGCGTTTTGACATGACACACATCACAAGGAGAACTACACACACCTAGATGAGACTGGGTATAGATGTACCAGTCTAAGGAGGTTCTACCTTACAATATATGTAACTTGCCAAATGTCAAGATCAAGCGTACTCATCTATAGATTCATTCCATGCTTACTGTGTACAAGACTTCCCCATGTATGCACAATTCAATAAATATTGAATCATTATCTTTTAAAAGCTCTAAGTTTGGGAAATGTAACATGAAAGCATAGTAAACAAGCAAGCAACGCATGAAAAGCATTCAATGATGTTCAGAAATTTTTAAATTTTCTCAAAAGTCTTCTTTTTCTTTTATTCAAAATTTGAAAAATGATAAACTAAAATTCAAAATGGGAAAATGCAATCCCTCCCCCAAGCTAAACAACACATTGTCCTCAATGTGAGCACGAAGACTAAACATGCAATGAGATGCTTAATGGGGAAAAGGAAAAAAAATGAAAGAAGAGTGAAGCTTACTAGTCAGCGCGGACTCCCCCAAGCTAGTCTTTTAGACTTGATAAGGAAGGTCTTGATGGATTCTTCAAAAATTCTTTCATTTTCAAAATAAATCCTAACAACGAAAAAGGGAATACAAAAATAAAAATGCAAAAAGAAAAGGAACACGGGTTGCCTCCCGAGAAGCGCTGGTTTAACGTCAAGCTAGACTCTTTATTAATGAAAATCATTCTTTGTGCCTTAAAAAACATGTCAATGCCCTTAGAAGTCGATCATATACCTGCGCATGAGCTATACAAAAACATATGTAAGCAATTGACAAGATATAGGCATGAAATATTGAAGGTAAGAATTGATATATCTTATCATTGTGCGCATGACAAACTTCATCGATGACCACTGAACTGCTCCACTCGTCAGTGAGAGATGGAGTGAAATGTTTAAGATCATGGAACAAACAATTAGTTCCCAAAATATCATTAGTGGACTCTAATTGGGGGTAGGGTGAATCAAAGGATTGGGAATCAAAAATGGGTGGTTGATCCCACCTAATTTCAAAGCTAGGTTCACAAAACCCAGTATCATTTTCAAATAAATCTGGAATATCCTTAGCGAAGGGATTTTCAAAGAAATCTGATGACTCGATCAACGACTCTCCATGGGAGTCACAAATGGGCTTAACAACATCCTTGTCTAAAGTCTCGACTACCATATGGTCAATATCAATAATGGGGGTCTCAAAATTGTCAAATAGTACGACACTAGAGTGACTTTCAATAGAAAAGGTTGGACCATCATCATCGTCGTCTATTAATTCATATGATTGGGGCGAATTAGACTTATATGGGTGGGCTGAAAAAGCATAAGGAAAATTGATTAGCTTACTTCTTTTAAACGTGGGTTCTTCCTTTTGCCCTTTGAGTATTTGAATTTGAGCCATGATTTCATTGATTTGCTCTTGGATTCTCAACCGCCGATGCGTTTCATCCCAAGATTGGGATGCCATAAAGTTCAAGAAAATCCAAAGTTCTTTTCCTCTCTTCTGATAAAAACTTCCACCACTCAATTGCATAGCCAGGCTATGACACTCAATGAGCATTCCATGAATCACGACATTCCTCACATAGATCTCATCAAGGGTATACCCAAGAGAGATAATATGGTTTGAATAGCTATAAAATCGGTCGAGGTATTCATGGAAAGGCTCATTCTCGCATTGTGATGGTTGGAAATAGATAGTCATTGAGAGAAAATAAAGCAATCCCTTTGAAAGAAAATATTCCTATTACCTAAAAAGAGTCACTACACTACAAGGAAAAGGTGAGAAAAATCTCAAGGAACAAGTGTTCCTCGAAACAAAAGAAAAGAGAAAAAAAAAAAAAACAAGGTAAAACTCTACTAATCACAAATAAACAAAACCGTGCACCCCGGCAACGGCGCCAAAATTTGATTGGGTTGTCGCGTACCCTAATCTAAGATAAATAACCCTTGGCTAGGCTAACAACAAATAAATGCAGTTAGGGAAGTAAGGGGTCGATCTCGGGGAGACGGGAGATACTTGTGAAAAGATATGATTAGAATTTCAACTTGTATGATTGTCACAATGGTTATTACTAATGCTAGAAAACTAAAACAATAATTAATTACTCAATATAGAAAAAGATCTAGGGAAGCAGGTTCACACATGTAGATTAACATATTGATGAAATTGGATTTAGGATATGCAAATAATTCATTGTGAGTTCGTAAGAATGATGTGTTCATTACAATCATAGATCAGATGGTCTAGCAGGCTTTTTATGCGATTTACTAGGTCTTAATCTATCATGTCATGCTTTGTCTATTCAATTCTCGTATGTCTACCTTTGAAAAGAATTCAGTACTAGTCAAATGATTTTGGCCAAAAGTCGATAACTATCGTTACAATCCAAACATGCATAGACACAACGTTTTAAAGGCACAATTTCTTTTATCCAATTATCATCTTTTAATTAATCTAACATGGCTATCCTACACCCTAGAAGGGTGACTACTTATGCATGATTAACAATGAAAAGGAAACTAAGCTTATAAAACTAAGAATGATAAACATGATAAAGGAAATACTAAAAGAAAATGAAACTATAATGTAAAGACGAGAATAAAGATTACCGAAAAGGATGAGCAAAGATTGAAATGGAACAAGAACTTGAATAGGAAATGCAAACCCGGAAACTTGAAGTCCAATTACAACTAGAACAACTACAATTGAAGAAAACTTAGAACTAGACTAAACTAAACTAGAGAAAACTAAAACTAAACTAAACTAAGAAAGAAAGAAGAACTAAACTAAAGAAAGAAGAGAAGAGATGTTGTGTGAGATGAGATGATTTGATGTGAGGGGCTAGAGCATCTATTTATAGCATTAGGGTTTCGAGGAGAAGAGGTCGGGCATTAAACACATAGGTCAAAAATAGGAAGTTGTAGCCGTCATGCTCGGATCAGCACACTTACCCGATCGGGTACACACTTACCCGATCGGGTATGTGGTCTTCTGGAAGCATTTGACTAACGTTTCATCTTCCTTCGCTTTGACTTGACTTCCAACATCCCCCTTGACCTCTTGAGTCGGGTTTGTTGATAGGGTTTGATGTAAAGCGATGATTGCTTCCGCCTAATTGATTGATCTTCCGACAACTACGAAACCGTCTTTGCTTCTTCTCTCTTTCGAATTAGTGAACCTTCTTGAAATGCATTTCACTTGGTCAAGCTTGCTTCTTCAAATCGTCGGATTCTAGGAAAATGCTCGGGAATATAGAAAAAGGGCGTAGAAACGTCACTTTCCCTACAACACAGGTTAAAACATAGGAATTCGCCTAGAAGACGATATTCGCTCATTAAGTGGCTTAACAAAGCACAAATGACATACAAAACCGAGCTAAATTGGGGGTTAAAACCATACAAATATTCACTTATCACTCAGTCACATACATGCTAAATGGGTGGAGTTCCTCCAGTCATTTACCTTTGCTAGCAAATACAAAGAAGGGAAACAAAATGTTGTAGCTGATGCATTGTCTAGAAAGTACACCCTGCTATCAACCATGGAACAAAGGGTTCTTGGGTTTGAGTTCATGAACGACATGTATCAGGAGGATCCAGACTTTGCAAAAGATTGTCTAGCACAGAAAGAAGGAACCAGGACTATTGATTCACCCTACACTCTACAAAATGGATTCCTGTTTAAAGGAAACAAGCTGTGTGTTCCCAGAGAGGTTCTTATAGGAGTCTATTGATCAAGGAAGTGCATGGAAGTGGCCTTGAAGGACACTTTGGGGTTCAGAAGACTGTGGATATACTGCAGGATCAGTGCTACTAGCCTAAGATGATGGGAGAGGTTCAAATAGTGCTGAGGACGTGTGGAGTCTGTCAAAAAGCCAAGAGTTCATTTCAGGCAGGGGTCTTACACTCCCCTACCAGTCCCCTGTAGGCCTTGGGAAGATGTGAATATGGATTTCATAGTGGCATTGCCTAGAACAGCAAGAGGCAAGGATTCTATTATGGTGGTTGTGGATAGGTTTAGTAAGATGGCACATTTCATTGCCTGTAAGAAGACTGAGGATGCTGTGAGTGTGGCAGAGCTATATCTTGATAAGGTGGTGAGATTGGATGGTGTTCCAAGGACTATTGTGTCTGACAGGGACACAAAGTTTATGAGCCATTTCTGGAGAACTTTATGGAAGCTGCTTAATACCAGGTTGTTGTTTACCACCTCCCATCATCCTCAAACAGATGGGCAAACTGAGGTGACCAACAAGACTTTGGGAAGGATCTTAAGGTGTACAGTCATCAAATCTCTCAAGGATTGGGATTTAAAACTGGCTCAAGCAGAGTTCTCCTTTAATAGAGCTCCATCATCAGCCACAGGCCACTCCCCCTTTGAAGTGGTCTATGGTACTAACCCCTTAATGCCTTTGAATTTGTCTAATGTGTGCAGGTCAGAGATCCATTACAATGCCAAGAAGAGGGTGGAACAAATGCTAAAACTCCATGAGGCAGTCAGAAAACAAATTGAGAGAATCAATGATCTATACAAGAAGAATGCCAAGGTTCCTAAGATCAAGAAAGACTTTGCACCAGGAGACTTAGTATGGATCAATCTAAGGAAAGAGAGGTTCCCCTCCAGAAGAAAGAACAAGCTAGAGCCAAGAGCAGATGGTCCTTTTCAAGTCAAAGAGAAGATAGGCCCCAATGCCTACAGAATTGATCTGCCATGAGAATATGCAGTTCATGGAACATTTAATGTTGGAGACCTTAGTCCCTTCTATGAAGACTCTGAGGGAGAGAAAGACAGAGGCTTGAGGTCAAGCCCTTTTCAACCTGGGGAGGCTGCAGCAGGAGCTCACCCAAGGGGCCTTGATGATCAAGCCACAAGCCAGATAAGCCTGACCACAAGACCCCCTCAGATTGAAGCTCGAACTACAAGGTCCAAACATCAGGCCATGTCAAGCCAAATTCAAGCCAAACCAAGCCAAGACAATGAAGAAGACTTCCCAGGGTTCACCAAGTCATGCCAGGGTCCAAGTCAGTCCACATTTCACACACAAGCCAGGAACAATGCCTGTCAGGGCTCATCAGACCAGTCAGCAAGCCAAGCACCAAGGAGGTACACCAAGGCATCCCAGCCACCCCCACCATGGCCTACCATCAAGCCAACTCATTAATCAACAAGTTTGTCCAGGAGAGTCCCCTTAGAAGTCTAGCAATATCTTAAGTTACAAGCAGTCCAAACCAGGGTCTAGTGAACCTCATGGCAGGGTAAGTTCAAGTCCAGCTGTGGGTTCCTTTTGTCTAAGTCAACTTGTCCTCATCCAAGACAGGTTTATCCAAGTTCAAATAAGAGTTGAAGAGTCCCAAGGAGCAGCAAAACAACCAGAGCAAGCAGCAAGACAACCAGAACAACAGTTTTCCATTTCAGGAAAACTCCAAAACTTGTTTTATCACTTTTTGCATCAGATTTTGTGTCTTTCTGTCTGTACTATTTAATTGTTAAACTCGTCCTCTTGTGAGGCCCTTAATTAGCTATCTGTTGTAGTATTTTAAGTCCAAAGCTGACCCTTGGATGGACTTTACATCCAAAGGCTCACATTGTATCAGCCTCCCTATATAAGGAGGTTCTTATGTAATATTTTAGCAGAGTTTTATGAATGAATTAACCTTGAGAAACCTCTCAAATATTTCAAACTTGTGCTAAGTGCTGTAGTTTGAGCCAAGCCTTATACACCTTCAAGGTGTCTAATCAGTGCCTTGCTTTGTGAGTCAAGTTAAGTGATAAGTAAATATTTGTATGATTTTAACCCCCAGTTTAGCTCGGTTTTGTATGTCATTTGTGCTTTTGTTAAGCCATTTTATGAGCTAATATCTTCTTCTAGGCGAATTCCTGTGTTCTAACTTGTTTTTTAGGGAAAGTGACGTTTTTACGCCATTTTTCTATATTCCCGAGCATTTGCCTAGAACCCGACGATTCGAAGAAGAAAGCTTGACCATGTGTAAGGCATTTCAAGAAGGTTCACTAACTTAAGAGAGAATAGAAGCAGAGACGGTTTCGTAGTTGTCGGAAGATCAATCAATTGAGCGGAAGAATTCATCGCTTTACATCAAATCCAAGCAACAAACCCGATTGTAGAAGTCAAGGGGGATGTTGGAAGTCGAGTCAAGCAAAGGAAGATGAAGAGTTATTCAAGAGCTTCCAGAAGACCACTTACCCGATCGGGTAAGTGTGTACCCGATCGGGGATGTGTGCTGATCCAAGCATTGCGGCTCCTTCTTCCTAAATTTGTCTTATGTATTTAATGCCCGACCTCTTCTCCACGAAACCCTAATAATATAAATAGATGCTCTAGCCTCACAACACATCACACCATCTCACACAATCTAATCTTATATCTCATACAATCTTCTTATTAGTTTTCTCTTTAGTTTTAGTCTTTCTAGTTTAGATTATCTTCTACTTTTGTCTTTTGTTCTTAGTTTATTTCTGTCCATTTCATATCAAAACATTAGTTTAGTTCAATAATAATTTCAGTCTTTGTATCTACTTTGTTGGGTTCAAGAGTTGTAATTCAAGGTACGGTATTTCTATGCGAAGGATTTCTATTATTGTTATCGCTTTCATCGTTGATCGTCACCTAGGTATTCCTAATTTATCCTTTGCTTATTGTTCCTTATTGTTTTCCATTTGATTGTTATTTCCTATTCATATCACTTAGATTCGTTTTTATGTTGTTATAATCGTAGTTTCATTTCTTAAATTGTCATATAGCGTCGTTACTATCGCCACATAGAGAGTCTAGACTATTATCAAAATCAACTAAATATGCCTATCTTAACTTTCATTGTTAATATCATCTTAGTCATAAACATAATAATGAGTGAGTAGTCACCTTTCTACGGTGTAGGGTAGCCATGTTAGATTGATTAAAAGATGATAATTGGATAAAAGAAATTGTGCTTTTAAAACATTGTGTCTATGCATGTTTGGACTTTAACGATAGTTGACGATTCTTGATCACAATCATTGACTAGTATGGAATTCTTTTCCAAAGTAGACATACGAGATTTGAATAGACAAAGCATGACATAGTGGATAAAGACCTAGTAAATCGCATAAAAAGTCTGCTAGACCATCTGATCTATGATTGTAACGAACACACCATTCTTACGAACGCTCAATGAATTATTTGCATATCCCAAATCCAATTTCATCAATATGTCAATCTACATGTGTGAACCTACTTCCCTAGATGCTTCTCATTATTGTTAATTTATCATTTGCTTTATCGTTTTCATTTCAGTTTGTTTTTATTTATGCCTTTCGTTAGTTTAGACATCACAAAATCCAAAACCCAGAGAATCATTAGATAAAACTCAATTGTGAGACGATTCACAATCCATAGGAAACACCATCTCCCTGAGGATCGACCCTTACTTCCCTAATTACATTAATTTGTTATTAGCCTAGTCTGGGTAATTTATCTTTGTATCGGGCTTGCGACAGGACCGATCAAATTTTGGCGCCGTTGCCGGGGAGCACGGTTTAGTTTTCCTTTTTATTGTGATTTTTATCACGATTAGTTTTATCTAGTCTTTAGGAACTCAAATTCCTTTAGACCTCTCTTGATTTTTCATCTTAGCTTTTCTATCTTATGCCCAGATCTTCTAGACTAGGGACCCCTATTCCTTTAGACCCCGAACTAGAAAGAACTTTGCGTAGGAAATTAAAGTTATTCAACGAAATTTCAAAAGCTTCTGATATTTCAAGTTTAGATCATATTCGTGAGAAATACTCGGATATCTTACCTAATCTTGAAGGAGAAGAAGATCCATTCTTATCCCCATTTTAAAAAATCAATCAACTTTCAACCAACATTCCATCTTCGTTTTCACAAGCAAAAATGGTTCGACTTTCCGACCATTCTAAACCCACCGCAGATACACTTCCAAAGGGTATCGCTACACCTCAAATTACAGCTCAGAACTTCGAAATCAAACCTGCCTTCATCAATCTAATAGAAAGAAATCAATTTGGTGGCAATGCCACAGAAGATCCCAACCTTCATATCCAAAACTTCTGTGACTATTACTCCACGATTAGACAAACTGGAGTATCCCAAGAACAGATTAGAGAAATGCTCTTTCCCTTCTCTTTAAGAGGAAAGGCAAAACTCTGGATCAATAGTCTTGACCGAGTTGCCTTAGGAATAGTTGACTGGGATGGTCTAGCTCTTGCTTTCTATCAAACGTACTTCCCACCAGAACGAACCGCACTCTTACGAAGTCAAATTACTGGATTCCGTCAGAGAGGCGGCGAAAGCCTTTATGAGGCATGGGAAAGGTACAAAGAATTAAAAAGAGAATGCCCTCATCATGGCCTTGATTCATGGTTCGTGGCTATCACATTCTACAACGGTTGTTGTGGCGAATCGCGTCGTATCCTCGACTCCGCTAACAATGGTCGTTTCGATCAAATCGATGTAGAGATAGCTAGTGCGACTATCGAGTCAATGGCAATCCACGATTCTCAGTATAGCAACTCGCGTGATATACCGCTCAAAGCCAAGCAGGATGATTCAAGTAAAGTAGCACTCCTGGAAGCCCAATTAGCCCTTCTGCAGCAACAAGTAGGAAGCTCTTCCCAATCCAAGGAGCATATCAACGTCACTAACCACGTAGTGGTATGTGAGACATGTGAGATTGGAGGGCATAGTTTTCAAGAATGTACAAAATCAATAGAGCAAGTCAATGCCTATCAAGGATATAGGCAAGGCAACGCTTTCTCAAACTTTTATAACGAAAACACAAAAAACCACCCATTTTTGTCCTACAAAAGTACCAACGTTCAAAATCCCCACCTCAAATTCAAGGCCAACCAAATGACTCAAGCTTGAGCAAAATTGAATCCATGCTTCTACAAGTTGTTCAAAAACAGGATTCAATGTTTGCTCAATTTCAAAAGAGTGATCAAGCTAAAGATGCTGCCATCAAGATGCTTGAAACTCAAATGGCCCAATTGGCTACCTCTATTACCCAAGGAAAACAAGGCCAACTCCCACCTCATGGTGAACAACCGAGGGACACCGCAAATGCTATCACCCTTAGGAGTGGTACCACTTATACGGAACCTCAGAAACCCAAAGAGCCAGTAGTTCAGCCTTCACAAGTAGAAAGACAAAAAGATTCCCAACCATCCACCGCTAAGGAAGCGGAAGACAAACCTGAAAAGAAGGATGAACTCGAAAATGAACCCATCAAAATTCAAGTTCCATTTCCCCAGCGTTTGAGGAGAAATCATAAGGAAACCCAGTTCGGTAAATTCATGGAAGTTGTCAAAAACCTCCAAGTAACGGTTCCCTTCACTGAATTAATCACTCAAATCCCTTCTTACACAAAATTTATGAAGCAGTGCGTTATTGCAAAATAAGTCCCCTCCTACGTTAAAGGATCCTGGTAGTTGAAAGTCCATAGACCTTAATTAGACTCTTCTAATTTGTTGCTAAATTACTTATTAATTTAGTATTTAATGATCTATGTAACATGCATGCAAATATAAAGACATTTTATATAAAAGAAGAAATTTCCTCACATTGATATGGAAATAATATGGGCACAACAAGAACTCCTTCTTGTTGTTCTTGAGCTAATAATATGGATGAACAAGAAATCTCCAATGTAGAAGACCTCCTTCAAGTTACACCAAGATAAACCAAATAATCTACCCTTATTATTAACTAGATAATAAGATAGATATAATACTACTAATATTATGACTATATTACTACACTAGTAATACTTAATAAATATTAGTATTTGAGAGTTTTTAGTGAGAGGAAGAATTTTAGAAAGAAGTATAACAATTGCACAAAATCAAGTGATCAAAAATGAACAACAAAATTGCTCATTATGTAGGCCATTTGGCCGGACCTCAATGTCCAAAATTGGACTATTATTTTGTTCAATTTCATCACATGCATTTGAGTGGAGTGTTGTAGTATAAGTGATGATTGTTTTCAACTTGTTATGTCACTTTCAATAAGTAACTAAAGAGTAAAAACAAGAACAAAATCATCACCCTTCTAACTACAATCCAACCGGCCATTTTGGCCTAGTTAGGTCCATTTTGATTTTTGATATTTGTCTCACAAATACTGTGACAACCCTCGCGAATGCGGAAATATAAAACATACCAGCATGTGAAATTCTATAAGCGGAAATAACGGTATTTTAAAAACCTTTATACATGCAAGATAGAAAAATACGAGGAGTGTAAAAATATTACAAACTAAATGAAAATACCACAAGAGACGTAGTCTCTCAAAGTGTTAACAAAAGACAAAGTAATTAGCAACTAGCTAAACAACGTCTAGAGGTATTTCATCCAGGGACAACGCCCGCTAGCTCACACCCGAACCCAAAATAGCATAAGCAAAAAGCCATCCATGCAAGCAACCTGTTCATTCATGAAAAACATGAACGCCACAATCAGTGGGGAGTAACTCCGGGTTCTCCCAGCCATATCACATTAAACGTACATAGAAGGAATACAAAAGTAAAATCATGCATATGTGAATATACATGTGAGATACGATAAGGATAAATAGGCAATTCGATAAATAATGATAAGAGCATAAGAGGTACAAGTCCGAATCCATCATGTTATACAAAGACTCGGGGAAGACACTCTTAGGCAACCGAATACGCTCACTAGGGCTTACATCTCACCGTTATCGGTATAAGTTTGATAAGATTGAGACTCGACATACTGAAAGTGTCATAGACCCTAATTAGACTCCTCTAATTAGTTACTAAATTACTTGTTAATTTAGTGTTTAATAAAGATCTATGTAACATGCATGCAAATTAAAATGCATTAATAAAAAGTAAGAAGAAATTTCCTTACATTGGGAAATTTCGGTTTATATGGGCACAACAAGAAACACCTTTCTTGTTGTTCTTGTGCTAGAAAGAAAAAGATGATCCTCCTTGTAATCTTCAAATTAGAAGACCTCCTTTGAGATGCACCCAAGAGAGAACCCAAACTAATCACTTAGTTTTTGACTAGAAAACACAAGTGATGTGATGAACTAATATTAGATTTTATTACTACTCTAGTAATAGGAAATATTAGTATTTGAGAGGTTTTTAGAGAGATGAGGATTTTAGTGAGATAAGCACAAAAATAAGAATGAACAAGCAAACAAAATGAACAACAAAGTTGTCCTTTTAAGGACACTATGGTCCGGCCATCATGGCCTATGTGGCCTCTTATTTTTGCTTAAATTAATCCCATGCAAATTGGTTGAGTGTAGATGTGAGTAAGGTTATGATCATGTGTCATAAACATGACATGATAACAAGATGTAGTGTAATACAAGAAACAACAATCATCATGTTGTACACTACCAATTTTCGGCACCCACTAGTGTCATGTGGTCCATTTTGATTTTTGATATTTGTCACACAAATACTTATAATCATATGATTAATTATCTTGTATAATTAAGAGTTAATTTGATCATATAACAATTATATGACTCAAATCAATAAATAATATACACTTAACTTTTAAGTGATATTTTATCATTATATCAATATATAATGGGTCCCACAATGCCTAGTTAGTTTATTTTACAACTCCTTGTAACTATAATTAACTAATCACCTCTACCTCAAATTATATGCATAACCTCAACTAATTTAATGAGTTAACTATTAATCATTAAATTAAATCTTATTTAATCGTATTAAAATAAGACGTAAAATTTATTCAGTCAATTATACGCGTATAATTGACTAATAAACTTATCCGGAATGAGTTCGTAACTCAATTTCCAGTAAATAACTCTCGTAACTAAACATATATCAAATATATATATAAAGTACTAATTAATATGTATCGTATACAAATAATTAGATTTCTGTTTGGGTCTCATCCTATAGGTGTGACCGAAAGGGGTCAGTTGATTACCGCCGTCATACGACAATAACGTCTAACCCTAGTCAGCTGACCGTTATCGATTTACGTTAATCAACTGACGTGGAGTATCAAAATACTAGTCATCCCACTAATATTCCAAAATGAGATTTATAATATAAATGCACTATTGTGGAGGACACTTGCTCCAACAATCTCCCACTTGTCCGATACAAGTTGTGCATATAGCCACACTATTGCGGAGGACTCCTACTCCCACAATATCTCCCTCTTGTCTCGACAAGTTGTGTGCTACCAATTCTCTTGTCACTTTTGCGTCACATCCTCCCACTCATCGCAAGGTGTCTTTCAGGTCGCACTTGCGATTGGAAAAATAAATTGAGTGATTTTCTCGATCTGGAGAGTAACTGTCTGACCGGAAAATCTACCATAGATATCTTCCGAGCGTGGCCACGCATTTCCAGTCACTACTCCTCGAGTGGCCCGAAGATGTTTATACCCAACGTGGGTGGACAATTCCTGTTTACCCAACTTACACTGTATAATGCAAATCACCATGACCCAGTAGATGCCCATCGGCCTCCTTTCACGGCACGACCTAGGACAAAAACCAAAGTCAATCGGAAAATACACCGACTCAGGTAAATGGTCGCCAGTCTAAAGAATCGACTCATAGGAATATAATAGAAATCCCCGCCACGACCAGGCTTCAACAATTTTGATAAGGGACTCTATCATGGTCACTGTCCGACAGAGTGTCTCTACAGTCTGTCTATGTAAACGATCAGTCATCTCCATGACTCCATGGTGCTGAACCAACCATCGATCGACTTACAATCTAGTCATTGCGAGACGTCACCTTATGCAAATGACTAGGGACAATTACTAAGTTCATCATGTTCACTTGAATTGAGTTCAACCTTTATTATAACCAATTCGGACAAAACAAAGTAATAAAATTTAGTCAATACTAAATAAAAGAGCTCATATAAAACTCGAACAATGAATGCAATTATCATATATGTAAACATTGATACAACATTCAATTATTACATATCACATAATCTAGAGGAATTCAGGAACTCGTCTTAATCCCATCGAGACGACATGACTGTCATGTTTAGCCTTTGTAAGAGGCTTGGTTAGAGGATCAGCGATGTTATCGTCTGTCCCAACCTTACATACATCTATTTCCTTCCTCTCCACGTAATCTCTAATTACATGGTATTTCCTAAGTACATGTCTAGACTTGTTACTAGACTTGGGCTCCTTTGCTTGAAAGATAGCCCCACTGTTATCACAATACATCGTGATGGGATCTGTGGCAGTAGGGACTACTCCTAGTCCTTCCAAGAACTGCCGAATCCACACAGCTTCCTTTGCAGCCTCTGATGGCGCGAGGTACTCAGCTTCTGTTGTAGAATCCGCAGTCAGGCTTTGCTTGAAGCTTTTCCAGCAAACAGCTCCTTCATTCAACATAAAGACATAGCCGGATTGGGATTTTAAATCATCCCTATCAGTTTGGAAACTAGCGTCCGTGTAACCCTTTACACGCAACTCAGTCTCTCCTCCAAACACCAAGAACGAATCTTTAGTCCTTCGTAAGTACTTAAGGATATTCTTTACGGCTATCCAGTGACTCTCACCTGGATTGGCTTGATAACGACTCGTCTCGCTCAAAGCATAGGCGACGTCGGGGCGAGTGCACATTATAGCATACATGATTGACCCAACTGCTGAAGCATAAGGGATCAACTTCATGCGTTCAATCTCCTCGGTGACGGTAGGACTCTGGGATTTACTCAGAGTGATACCATGACCTATTGGAAGAAAGCCTCTCTTAGAGTCTTTCATTTTGAACCGATCAAGAATCTTATCTATATAAGCTTCTTGACTTAACGCTAGTATCCTTTTGGATCTATCTCTATAGATCCGGATACCCAAAATGCGTTGTGCCTCTCCCAAATCCTTCATCTGGAAATGTTTCCCAAGCCACTCCTTGGTAGAAGTAAGCATTGGTATGTCATTCCCAATGAGAAGTATGTCATCCACATACAAGATAAGGAAAGTAACTTTGCTCCCACTAAACTTCATGTATAAACATGGTTCCTCGACACTTCGAGTGAATCCATTTTGTTTAATTACATGATCGAAGCGATGATTCCAACTCCTTGATGCTTGCTTAAGACCATAAATGGATCTCTTAAGTTTGCATACCTTCTTAGGGTTGGATTTATCCTCAAAACCTTCAGGTTGTGTCATGTACACTTCTCTTCTAGAATCCCATTCAAGAAGGCGGTTTTGACATCCATTTGCCAAATTTCATAGTTATAAAATGCGGCAACCGCTAAGAGAATCCTAATGGATCGAAGCATAGCGACTGGGGCAAAAGTTTCGTCATAGTGTAAACCATGAACTTGAGTGAAGCCTTTTGCCACCAATCTAGCTTTGTAGACATCATTATGTCCATCTATGCCATTCTTGATCTTGTAGATCCACTTGCACTGAAGAGGTCGCACCTTCTCAGGTAAGTCTACCAAGTCCCATACTTGATTTTCGTACATAGAATCCATTTCGGATTGCATGGCCTCAAGCCAATGCGTGGAGTTGGGACTAGAAACGGCCGACTTGTAGGTTGTGGGTTCATCACTTTCAAAAAGTAATAAATCACCATCTCCCTCGATACATCCAAGGTAACGAATCAGGTTGATAACTAATTCTACCTGACCTTCTAGGGACAATAACCGTTTCAGACGAGGAGGGAACGTTTTCCTCCACTTCATTTTCGGTTTGTGGCTCTCGAACTTCGTCAAGTTCGAATTTTCTCCCACTCTGCCTTTTAGAAACGAAATCGCTTTCTAGAAAGACAGCATCACGAGACACAAACACTTTGTCCTCATGACGGTTGTAGAAGTAATATCCACGAGTCTCCTTAGGATATCCTACAAAATAACATTTGTCGGATCTGGGTGCGAGCTTGTCATTAGACTTCTCATGAACAAACGCCTCGCAACCCCAAATTTTCATAAACGACAAATAAGGAACCTTTCCTTTCCATATCTCATATGGAGTTTTATTGGCTGCTTTAGTCGGGCTACGATTTAGTGAAAATATTGCGGTTAAGATGGCAAATCCCCAAAACGAGTCAGGAAGCTCTGTAAGGCTCATCATCGACCAAACCATATCTAATAAAGTTCGGTTTCTCCTTTCAGACACACCATTTAATTGAGGTGTTCCAGGAGGAGTCCATTGTGATACTATACCACAATCTTTTAGGAGTGAATCAAATTCATAATTTAGATATTCACCACCACGATCGGATCGTAGGGTTTTTATCTTCTTATTCAATTGGTTTTCCACTTCATGTTGAAACTCTTTGAACTTTTCAAAGGCTTCACTCTTATGCCTCATTAAGTAGACGTATCCATATCTACTTAAATCGTCGGTAAAAGTAATGAAGTACTTGTAACCACCTCTAGCTTGGTGAGTCATTGGGCCACATACGTCGGTATGTACAAGGCCTAATACTTCACTTGCTCGTGTCCCTTTTCCCGTAAAAGGAGCACGAGTCATCTTGCCCAAAAGACAAGATTCGCATTCACCATAAGATTCATAATCAAATGGTTTGAGAAGTTTCGTTGAAACAAGTCTCTTTATGCGTCGTTCGTTTATATGACCTAAACGACAATGCCAAAGGTATGATTGATTAGGTTCACCTAATTTGAGCTTCTTGCTTTCGATATGATATATTTCATTAACATTATCAAGAACATAAATGCCTCCAATAGAGATGGCTTTACCATAAAACACATTATTAAAAGAAAACGAACAACTATTGTTCTTGATTACAAAAGAGAAACCCTCCGCGTCAAGTACGGAAATGGAGATAATGTTCTTAGTCAAGGAGGGTACAAAATAACAATTATTTAAATACAACTCAAGACCACTAGCTAAGGTTAGTACATAAGTTCCTACGGAGACGGCGGCAACTCTTGCTCCATTCCCCATTCGTAGGTCCACATCACCCTTGGCTAGTGCTCGCACGTCCTTCAACCCCTGCAAGTGATTACAAAGGTGAGAACCACATCCAGTATCAAATACCCAAGTGGAAGTGCAAGCATAGTTAATATCTATCATATAGAGAGAAGAGAGGATTATACCTGACGGTGTCACACATCCGTCCTTCTTATCCTTCAAATACTTGGGACAATTGCGTTTCCAATGTCCCTTGCCTTTACAATAAAAGCATTCGGCTTCGGCGTGCTTCTTACCCTTAGCCTTGGCATTGCTATACATAATAGCTTTGCCCTTTCCCTTTCCTTGCTTCTTAAATTGGGCTTTGGCTTTTCCCTTCCCCTTTTGAACCCCTAGCTTTAAGTTCTTCAATCTCATTGAAAGAACATCCTTTTGCTCACTCCCACTTGCTTCCATATCCCTTTCGACTTGGGTAAGGAGAGCATGGAGCTCGTGAAAGCTCTTATCCATGCCATGCATGTTATAGTTTGCCCTAGCTTGGGCAAACTTGGGAGGAAGTGAGTGAAGGATGCGGCCAACCGCTAGCTTCTTAGGAATCTTGACCCCTAGACGATCTAGAGTGTCAACATGTTCCACCATCTTAAGCACATGTGGACCAACCTTTTGGCCCTTCTCTAGCTTGGCTTCAAAAAGCCGAGTCATAGCATTGTATTGGCGAATCTCGGGTGATTGAGAAAAAGCCAATGTCACCCTAGAGAATATCTCATATGCTCCAAGGGTGATGTATTGTTGCTTAAGGCTTGAGGACATCGACCAAATCAAGACCATCTTGACGTCGTTTGCTACCTTAAGGTATTCCTCATAGGCGGCTTTGGCCGCATTAGTGGCTCTTGGGCCGGGTTCATTGGGAGGTGCCTCGGTCAAGTAGCGCAAAACGTTATCCGATAACGCCGCACTCTTGATCGTTTGCTCCCACTCGACGAAATTAGTTCCATCGTCTTTTAAGATGCATTTGTCCATAACGGACCTTAGCCATGAGTCTTTTCCTAGTTGAACGGTGTTGTTATTGTTTGCCATTGCGAATTAGGAATAACTACAACAAAATTAGGAAATATTAACATTCATTGTTTTAATCAATTTTACTTGTATAACCAATTTAAACAAGTCACTCATATAATGACCCCTCACGAAATTATATAAGCGATTCCGAGACCCGCATTTTAGACAAAAGAACATGTTATGCAACTTTATGTAAAAGACGGTAAGTCAACTTTTGACTAATTCTACTCCTAGAACTCTCGGTCGACGGATTTCAACTAAATCCATCTCCTAGTCCCAAGATAACGCTTATCTTGTTGAGTCCAACCCAATTTAGGCGTGTGATCGTATCACCCTACTTACCCGAGGTAAAAAGGTCCACGTTGTGGTTGTCCTAATGAACACGGGAAATTACTAAATTACTAAAGATCTATGTAACATGCATGCAAATTAAAATGCATAATAAAAAGTAAGAAGAAATTTCCTTACATTGGGAAATTTCGGTTTATATGGGCACAACAAGAAACACCTTTCTTGTTGTTCTTGTGCTAGAAAGAAAAAGATGATCCTCCTTGTAATCTTCAAATTAGAAGACCTCCTTTGAGATGCACCCAAGAGAGAACCCAAACTAATCACTTAGTTTTTGACTAGAAACCACAAGTGAAAAGATGAACTAATATTAGATTTTATTACTACTCTAGTAATAGGAAAATATTAGTATTTGAGAGTTTTAGAGAGATGAGGATTTTAGTGAGATGTACATGCAAAATAAGAATGAACAAGCAAGGCAAAATGAACAACAAAATTGTCCATTTAAGGACACAAGAGGTCCGGCCAAAGCATGCATGAGTGGCCCCTTATTTGCTTAAAATAATCTCATGCAAAAATGTTGAGTGTAGAAGTGAATTAGAACATGATCATGTGTCATAAACATGACATGATCACATGATGTAGTGTAACACAAGAAACAACTATCATCATGTTATACACTACCTAAATTTCGGCACCCACTAGTGTCATGTGGTCCATTTTGATTTTTGATATTTGTCCCACAAATACTTATAATCATATGATTAATTATCTTGTATAATTAAGAGTTAATTTGATCATATAACAATGATATGACTCAAATTAATA
>JAIUZE010046395.1:0-126025 GCA_022085475.1 Heliosperma pusillum
TGTAATCTTCAAGTTAGAAGACCTCCTTTGAGATGCACCCAAGAGAGAACCCAAACTAATCACTTAGTTTTTTGACTAGAAAAACACAAGTGAAAAGATGAACTAATATTAGATTTTATTACTACTCTAGTAATAGGAAAATATTAGTATTTGAGAGTTTTAGAGAGATGAGGATTTTAGTGAGATGTACATGCAAAATAAGAATGAACAAGCAAGGCAAAATGAACAACAAAATTGTCCATTTAAGGACACAAGAGGTCCGGCCAAAGCATGCATGAGTGGCCCCTTATTTGCTTAAAATAATCTCATGCAAAAATGTTGAGTGTAGAAGTGAATTAGAACATGATCATGTGTCATAAACATGACATGATCACATGATGTAGTGTAACACAAGAAACAACTATCATCATGTTATACACTACCTAAATTTCGGCACCCACTAGTGTCATGTGGTCCATTTTGATTTTTGATATTTGTCCAACAAATACTTATAATCATATGTTTAATTATCTTGTATAATTAAGGGTTAATTTGATCATATAACAATTATATGACTCAAATTAATAAATAATATACACTTAACTTTTAAGTGATATTTTATCATTATATCAATATATAATGGTTCCCACAATGCCTAGTTAGATTATTTTACAACTCCTTGTAAATATAATTAACTAATCACCTCTACCTCAAAGTATATGCATAACCTCAACTAATTTAATGAATTAACTATTAATCATTAAATTAAATCTTATTCAATCATATTAAAATAAGACGTAAAAATTATTCAGTTAATTATCGTATAATTGACTAATAAACTTATCCGGAATGAGTTCGTAACTCAATTTCCAATAATAAACTCTCGTAACTAAACATATATCAAATATATATATAAAGCACTAATTAATGTGTATCGTATACAAATAATTAGATTTCTGTTTGGGTCTCATCCTATAGGTGTGACGGAAAGGGGTCAGTTGATTACCGCCGTCATACGACAATAACGTCTAACTCTAGGCAGCTCTTGACCGTGATCGAATTACGTTAATAAAACTGACGTGAGTATCAAACTACTTAGTCATATTTACACAATATTCAACAATGAGATTATAATATAAATGACTATTGTGGAGGGACATTGCTCCACAGAAACCCCAAAAACCTAGCTTCCATAATTCTTCCAACCTTAGAATCGTCTCAACTCTCTCATTTCTCGCTCAAATTCACCTAGGTTCGTCTCATTCTTTCCCTCTCATCGTCCTTTATCCGTATTGGTAATAAAATTACCGTCTTTCTCGCTTTTCAATTTATCCGTCTTTCTCAAGGTGAATTATATTCATCTTTTATTAACTATTTGTAGGTGGTGACCTCCAAGATCCCGACAAAGACTACTTCTTGATTGAAGAGGACATTGACGCGGAGTGAAGACGCGAAAAGGTAACGGTGAAGGGTTACTCGATATCATTTACGTGTTTTACGTGTTTTCTATGTTAGAAATCGTATTTAGAATATGATTAGTAAGCTTAGGAATTGTGTTATTGATGATGATAGTTGTTAGTTGATGATGTTTATTGATTGTTGATAGTTGATAGAAGTTAAATATGAGAATTGAAAATGATTGAACTCATGTTGAAGGCTCTCGGGTGAACTGGGGTTCCCAGCCGGGTGACCGGCCGCCGGTCTGCCCACCGGCTGGGGACACATCAGTGTTGAAGTTTGTATTTTGGTAGTGTGGTGCTCCCAGCCGGGTGCCCGGCCGCCGGCCCCCTGACCGGCTGGGAACACGCTGCATTTTATAGTGATTTTTGTGTTATGCATGAGGCGCCATCCAGGTGCCCGGCCGCCGGTCCACTGACCGGCCGACAACCCGCTGGAATTATTTCTTATAATTTTCTAAATTCTTAATTTATAATAGTTCGCATGGTTCGTTTATCGTATAAATTTACGTAGTGACTGAAAATATTAATGTTTCGAGTATATGATATTCCATTCGCTTGTATCGCATGTTTTGTGACGGTTTTTGATATGTCCCACTTTGAGTCGGTTTTTACAAATGTTACGGTTTGAGCACTATTTCGTTATGTGCTTTGTACTCTCATTCCCTTGGCTACCTCCACGTTCGTAAGGCTGGAATGTCGGAACGGGGATGTATCCTTACTGCTTAATTGCATGTGTTAGTGGGCATATGACGACGTTGTTGGGAGGCGAACGCTTTGCGTTGATCGACCCGGCCGTCAAATGTTGTATACTTGCGAGGTGGTGTCATTTGCATGTAGCGTACCGCTTGTTTTGATGCTCGTGTTCTTTTCTGCCTCTTTCGTGAATTATCGACGGAATTTGGAGTACTCGGCGTCTTTGATTGACCGAGTCTTGGATGCGAAACGTTTATCGCATGTCGAATCGGAACACGTTTATTCCGAGAGTCTGGCCAGGTTTAGACTAGGACCGGTTATATTTATATCGTCGTGCCAGCAGGAGGAAATTAGCCCACATATACGAAATGTTTATCGTGTATGCGTTCAGGGAAATGTTTATCTCGTGGATGCGATTTTAATCATTCTTGCCATGTACACGGTGCTAGTGCGTTTCATCTACCGTGAGAGAGGTCGTCAATATATTGTATGTTTGAATGGATGATAATATGTTGGATTATTTGTGATCATCGCATGACTTGGCATGGTTTGGTTGTCGAGTCTCAATCTTATCAAACTTATACCGCTAACGGTGAGATGCAAGCCCTAGTGAGTGTATTCGGTTGCCTAAGAGTGTCTTCGCCGAATCTTTGTATAACATGATGGATTCGGATTTGTACTTCATATGCTCTTATCATTATATATTGAATTGCCTATCTATCCTTATCGTATTTCACACGTATATCTATATATGCATGTTTCTACTTTTGTATTTCCTTTTATGTACGTTTAATGTGATATGGCTGGGAGAACCTGGAGTTACTCCCCACTGACTGTGGCGTTCATGTTTTTCATGGATGAACAGGTTGCTTGATTTGGATGGCTTTTTGCTTATGATATTTTGGGTTCGGATATGAGCTAGTGGGCGTTGTCCCTGGAAGAAACACCTCTAGACGTTTTTAGCTTGTTAGCTAATCACTTTGACATTTTTAACATTTGGAGAGACTACGTCTCTTGTTGTAGTATATTTCGTACTTTGGTTTGTAATATTTGACACTCCTCGTATACTTCTTCTTGCATGTATAAAAGTTTTAAAAACATCGTATTTTCCGCTATTTAAATCACATGCTTGTTATATTTTATTTCCGCATTCGCGAGGGTTGTCACAGTGATGTTTATCTCGATAGCCCAGTGGTTGGTACATAAAAACAGTTTCAATCAAGGCACCTATGTAAAAAAGCATTTTTGACATCAAGTTGGTTAATAGGCCAGCAATTTCATAAAGCTAGACTGAGAACAGTTCGAATAGTAGAGGGTTTTACCACAGGGCTAAAACTTTCTCCACAACCGACTCTAATTTGCTGCGTTTTTCTGTCACCTACAAGAGGTGCTTTATACCTTTCAAAAGAACTGTTAGAATGAAATTTATGTCTAAAATTCCACATGGAACGGATGACATTCACATGGGGAGGACGCGGAACCAAGTCCCACGTCCTATTGTCAATAAGAGCATTATACTCGTCGTCCATAGCCAAATTTCAATTTGGGTCATAAATAGATGACACGGGATTACGGGGAATGGGTGATATTGTGACAACCGTATTCAGGTTGTACTCCTCATCGGGTTTAGTATATTTGGGGTTGGGTCTGACAATTCCATGGTCACCACAGGTAGTTGGTTTAGAGGGTGGGGGAGGGCGTCTCGTGGTTGGGACATGAGACACATGAATCGTGGTATGGACAGCAGGGGAGGGCACATGAATTGGGTCAATAATAGTCGAGGGAGAGGGGCTGTTTCATGGTCCTGTAGCGCGCCTGCAACAGCGGGGGAAGGCGGGCTGTGTGGGTATGTTGTGGCACGGGTTCGGGGGGGGGGGGCTGATTTTGTGGGTTGATAGGCTGAGGAGAGGGTGATTGGGTCAAGTTACGAAGGACATACGGAGAGACTTCATCACTCAAAAAATCATAGTCGGTGACATGATGACGAGTTAATTTAGAAAATGGGAAAATTGACTCGTCGAATATAACGTGTCGACTAATAAAAATTTTATTTGACGATGGATCAAAATATTTATAACTGCAATGATTTTTACGGTAGCCTAGAAAAACACAAGGAGTAGAGCGAGGTTGTAAATTATGTATAGTAGTAGACGGAATAAGTGGAAAATACAAACAACCAAACACTCTAAGATGGCTATAAATTTGGACTCGATTGAAGAGTATAGTTGCAGGAATTTTAAAGGAAATAGGTTTGCTTGGTAAAATGTTCATGAGGTATGTTGCCATATCTAACGCGTGATGCTAATATAAAGCGGGTATGGAGGCGTGAAATACAAGAGTACGAACAATGTTATTAATGGATCGACTTTTCCGCTCAGCTTTACCATTTTGCGACGATGTATGCGGGCAAGAAAGACGAAAAATCAGTCCTTGATTAGCACAAAAGTCACGAAATTAGCCATTGATAAATTCCGTATCGTTGTTACATTGTATGGATTTAATTTTACGCTCGAATTGTGTTTGAATATAAGCATGAAATTGCAATAAAATCGTACGGACATTGCTCATTTTGGCTATAGGAAAAGTCCACAAATAATTGCTAAAATCATCCAAAATTAACAAATAGTATTTATGACCCGAAGAACTAAGAACTGATGACGTCCAAAGATCACAATGAAGAATATCGAAAGGCATAAAAGCACGCGTAGTAGAGTTGGCAAAAGGCAAACGAACATATTTTCCAATCGAACAAGATTGACAAACTGAGTTTCTAGAATTCAAATTACAGTCAATGAATTTTTTTTCCTAAGAAAAGACATAACAGGACCCCCAGGATGACCGAGACGGGCATGCCATGAAGAGGATGTAAAGGCAGCAAGAGCAGAATGTTGTGCGGCAGAAATTGGGTATAGATCTCCCGGGTTGTGAACTTCCTAACTGACACTAAATGTTTTTACCAACTTGGGAACAAACGGTGAAAGTCCTAGACCTCTAATTAGACTCCTCTAATTAGTTCATTAAATTACATTAATTTAATGATTTAGGATCTAGTTATCATGCATACAAATATAAAAGCATAAATATAAAGATAAGAAGAAATTTCCTTACAATGAGAAATTTTCGGTCTAAAAAGGGCACAATAAGAAACTTCTTTTCTTATTGTTCTTGAGCTAGAACAAGTGAATGATCCTCCTTGAAATAACTTTCAAATAAGAAAGTCTCCTTCCAAATTGCACCCAAGACTAAAACCCAAACTATCACTATAAATTTAGACTAGAAAATATAGTGATAAGGAGAAACTAATATAAGTTTTATTACTACTCTAGTAATAGGAATATTAGTTTGAGAGAGTTTAGTGAGAGGTTGTGTAGAGAGAAGATGTGAAAATGAATAAGAATGATCAAGTCACAAAATTGAACAACATTTGTTCTTGTATAGGCACTATGGCCGGATCATCCATCACCAAAAGAGGGTGATTTTTTTCTTATTTTATTCACATGCAAATAGGTAGTGTGTGAGATTGAATATGATCATGTTCATGTGTTATACATGTCATAATCATGTGTTCTAGTATAAATAAAGGAAAGAACAACCATAATTGTTTTTCCACTTACACATTTCGGCCCCCACTAGGAAATGTGGTCCATTTTGATTTTTGATATTTGTTCCACAAATACTTATAACCATATGCTTAATTATCTTGTATAATTAAGTGTTAATTTTATCATTTAACAATTATATGACTCGAATTAATAAATAATATATACTTAACTTTTAAGTGATATTTTACCATTATATCAATATATAATTGGTCCTACAATGCCAAGTTAATTTATTTTACAACTCCTTGTATATATAATTTACTAATTACCTCTAACTCAAAATATATGCATAACCTCAACTAATTTAATGAATTAACGATTAATCACTAAATTAAATCTTATTTAATCGTATTAAAAGAAGACGTAAAATTTATTCAGTCAGTTATCGTATAATTGACTAATAAACTTAAACGGAATGAGTTCCTAACTCAATTTCCAATAAATAACTCCCGTAACCAAACATATATCAAATATATATGTAAAGGACATAATTAAACGTTATCATATACAAATAATTAATTTTATGTTTGGGTCTCATCCTATAGGTGTGACCAAAAGGGATCAGTTGATCACCACCGTCATATGACAATAACGTCTAACTCTAGTCAGCTGAGCGTTACCGATTTACGGTAATCAACCGACGTGGAGTATCAAAATATATTAATCATGCCACGTATATTCCAAATGATATTTATTATATAAATGCACTATTGTGAAAAAGACTTACTCCAACTAACGGGACATGTTTAAGGATTAATGTGGGATGGGTGATGGGGTTTAGGTGGCGTAGCATGACCATGAACGTTAATCAGAATAGAATGACATTTCCAACAACTATACCATGAGGAATGCTCGAATTAATAAAAGACTAGAGAGTTGCTTGGTTAGCGGTCATGTGAGATGTCGCGCCCGTGTCCATAACCCATAGCTCACGAGGATTAAGACCCACTGTGTACATAGCACCCTCAATATCAATTTGAAACGGAGGAGTGCCAGTTGCTGTGTATGCTTGAGCAGGCCTCAGACCCAATATCCTCGCTTAGGGTCTAAAAGACATACCTTGCCTGGCCCACTGACCCGTGGGATAGGGACATGGAGGATAGCTCCACAGAGCAGTGGGCCACGACCACCTACCGTAACCAACTGGCCGTTGACCTAGAGATGGAGTAGTGGGAGAGGAAATCGGAGAAGAAACTGGGGAATTCAATTTATGGTTCGAACCCTTTCCACCTTTGTGACCACTACCTTTCTTCTTACCGCCATTCTGACCACCTTTCTCAGAACCTGTAGTAGCCGCTTTTGACGATGAACCTGCACCATCAGTGTCAGCCGACACCTTTGCGTACATGGCAGACGTTGCCGTCTGTTTAGCAAGCCATACTTCTTCGAGAAAAAGCATCGAGCAGGCCTGGAAAAATTCAGGAAGTGGGTCACGTTGCCGAATTATTGACCCAACGTTACTGTAACCCTTAGTTAAACCCGATATTATTTGAAGGACAAGTCGGCTATTAGTCACCGAAGCAGCGACATTCTTCAAATATCAGCCAGAGATTTCAATCTTTGACAGTAGGCAGAGGTGTTTGGAAAATCACGCATCTAGATTTGTGAAATTTCCTGTTCTAGTGTCACAGCTCGGGAATTACGATTATCTTGAAATATATCGGCAAGTCGATCCCACGTTTTCATTACGGTGGTGTCAGCCTCAACAATAATTTCCAGAAGTTCAGTTGTGACGATGGAATAAATCCACTGGAGAACCGTGGTGACTAGGGTTTCCCACAACTCCTTCTCGTCATTAGTTGTAGACGGCTTAGGAAGTCCGCTTTTTGGGTAGATGATGTGTGATGTCAGTCGTTATACACCAAAAATAAAACCTAAGTCAACTAACTAAGAAGATAGCGGAAGGAGGGTCGATCTCCACAGGGAGGAAACTAACTAACTGTAATCTATAATCTGCCAGTAACAATCTAAGGGGTTTTGAAAAGGTTTTAAACTAAACTAAATAAGATTAAAGGAAGAGAAATAAAGATTGGAATTAATACGAAGTAAATAAGATAAAGAGAGAATATGCTAGGATTCGGTCCACTGCAATATCGGCATCTACGGGTCAACTAAGTCAGTCAATCTATCAATGAGAAGGGCAATGGTTTTCTCCTCTCGGTCTCAAACCACCCTAGGGATTTTCCTAATTAACTCTCGTCCTCTTAGGAGTCACCTATCAATTCTAAGCAAGCCTTCCATTCCAATCTCTCGATCCAGGTCGGGGTTAACCACCTAGCCTAGTCTCTTGCGTGCACTCATTCTACTAAACCTCAATTAAATTGCTTAGACTGATTCTCATATTCAAGACGAACTAAAATAATCTATCCTAACATGCCTCTACTACAGTTTCCCTCATCCCAACATACAAGAGAATTAGCTACTCATGTTATTGACGATACTAACTAAGACGATTAAACATATGACATTAGACATAATAAAATCGTAATTAACAAGCATGATCAATAACGCAGCAGTAACTAAGAAGAGTAAACAGTGATTAAGACAAAGGTTAAGAATAAAAGAGAGAAAAGAGGAAAGGAGTTTACAATCTTAGCAAATCCGGCGTAAAGAACAAATCCTACGTCGATAAACCCGAATGCAAACCAAAGATAAAGTTCAGAAACTAATGAAAGATTAATGCTAATGATTCCGAACCCTAAGGGTTCTGAATCCTAATGATTCTGAATAATCCTAATGACGTAAATAAGAGTTTATATAATGCAAAACACGACTCGTAAACCCTAATTAAGCTATGGACTTAAGGCCAATGATAGATTCTACTCGATCGAGGGAAATAACCACTCGATCGAGGACTTTATTGGAGGAAATCACTCGATCGAGTAACAATTCTACTCGATCGAGCAACTTTTCAGCAGCAACCACTCGATCGAGCACAGGACAGCTCGATCGAGCAACTCTTTGCTTCAACGCTCCTCGATCGACCAAATATATAATCGATCGAGGTCTTTTGGCCTATCGTGCAGTGTTGGACATGGCTTTGGACTTGATTGCAAGCGGTTTCACGCTTTCCCATGCAAGAGCTTCCGTCCCGTTCCTTCCATTCTCCTAAATGCATGCAAAGTGGACTGTTTTGGCTCGGTTTCCGCTACTACGCAGCTTGTACCTACAAAATAGTAATGAAAGTACAAAGTAGCCAAATAGGGGCATATAGTGACATAATATCACCTAAATGACATATAAATGCGTGCATAGATGGACTAGAAAGTCTATATAAAATACACGCATCAAACTTCCCCAAACTAAACCTTTGCTTGTCCTCAAGCAAACTAAATACAGCTATATGGAACTAAATGAATCTAGGGGAATGGAGTAAGTCTCAGAGCTAACTACAAGTCAATACTAAACAGTTTAATGCACTCATTCAATCGTTACAAAGCTTAATACGAAGATGAACGAATTTATACAATCTTGAAAATAAATTAGACTTTCGACCTTGCAAGACTCAACCAAATTCGGACTCTCACGGGTCACTCTTCTCTCATCAAGCAAATGGTAAGTAAATATGTAAGAGAGAGAAGAAAATATAGTCACTCACCTAGACTACGACCGACACAACATGCATTGCTAACTAACATGAAAGATGATTCAAGCACCGTACACACGCATAACCACCGTTCAAGGACAATCACGTGCCGAACATTTGCAAAAATATGGAAATGTGAGGCTAATTGGTAAGAAAGGGCAAAACAATTAATGGAAATGTGAGGGTAAAATAGCCAAGCTAGTTCCTAACAAGACCGCAATAGAACTCGTTCCATTCTTCCAACTATCACAAATTAAGCTCGATGCCTTAACAAATCTAGGCATATACAACACAAATCCCAAATAACACCTCAACAAATGATAATAAGCGTAGGAGGCGCAAAAACAAAAACTTCAGCCAAATATTTTTTCTCATCAATTTTCATTTTTCATTTTCTTTCTTTTCCTTTCTTGGCTGATCGAGGAATAACCTCTCGATCGAGTAGAATGAGTCACTCGATCGAGGCACAAAAACACAAAATCTGCTCGATCGAGCTGAAAGCTACTCGATCGAGGCACTAATCAACACTTCTTTTTTTCTTCTCGCAAATACCCACTCCAATCAATGAAAACGAGCCAAAACTGACACAACTGTAAAATATACCTCGACTACTAAACTAGCTCGGCAAAGGTAGGCTCAGTTTAGGATGTAGTTAAGGGCAACATGCAGATATGGCTTTATGTGGAGTTAATGGGGTAAAATGAGGAAAAGGGAGATGCAAATATTCTCAAAACACGTAATACTGACCACAAACGCAATGCGTGCAGGCAATAAGAAATCAAAGTTCATATACAAGCAAATGACACGAGATGTGGGGAGTAACTATTCTCATTCCTAGATGAACTGGTCATGGATGTCACCAGTTATAGGCTCTAAAACTCAGAATATATAAGTAGTTTGCCAAAAAGTTGAGTCAAGTCTACTAGTCAAATTTAAATTCCAAGACAAAATTCAATAGTTCACTATTTCGATTTTACTAAATAGGTCAAGAAAGGTGCAAAGAATAGCATAAAAAAGACTTGTAGTGCGATTTCATCATGAACAAGACTCCAATCCGACTCGACTATATGCAAAAATAAACGTGATATTTTTGATATTTTTCAAAATTTTTCTAACTAACATGAATTGTAAACGTGAATGCAATACAAATGCAAATGCAGACGCAAAAGGATGTAAAACACTTCCCCAAACCAAAACAGACAATGTCCTCATTGGCTATAGCACAACAGCATATAAGGGAAAGGGAAAAAAACAACCTAATACATGTTCCTAAGGAATGAAATATATATGAAGAATGGAAAAACAAAAGTAACAGAAACAACTCACAAAACAAAGCTTCCCCAAACCACCATCAAAGTAGAGGTCGATCGAGTAGAAATTCCACTCGATCGAGCAACTTTTCCAGGCATTACCGCTCGATCGAGTAGAAATTCCACTCGATCGAGAGCTTTTTTCAGTCAGGGTTGCTCGATCAAGTAGTTCGCTTTACTCGATCGAGTACTCGCTTGATAGCACAGCCTCGACTTTGGGCAATTATTCTTCGCTTCTTCTCCTGCAAAACCGATGCCAACCGATGCCCAGAAAATAATACCAAAAGAAAGTCTAGCAGGAAAAATAAATTGTCTATCTAAGCTACGGATTATCACGTAGTGGTCTAATTGTCTAATTGTCTAACGAAAACGCAATAAAATGTTTTTACAAATTTGCACGAGGTTGCAAACCCGGCTAATACCCAAATAGGCTTTTAACAAGGCCACCGTCAGGCCTTTGACTTGCGGAAGTACCCTCAGCCGTGGTAATTTCCGCCTTCTTCTTCCACACATACGGTCTTTGCTGGGAGTCTAGCTCCACTTCTGAATTACTCGAACATGTGTGAACTTCTTTCATCTTCGCTGGTACGGTAATCTCAACAGTCGAAGACGGAATCAGGAGTACTCAAGTCTTCCTCCTGAACAGTCTTATCTATTCCTCTCTACCTGCGCGTACACAACTATAGAGAGAAAGATAAGAACAGTCTTAAGGAATTAGAAATTCCTTAAGACGAGACAGAAATAAATAACAGAAAATTAAATTGCCTCCCCGGCAACGGCGCCAAAATTTGATGTGGTCGTTATACACCAAAAATAAAACCTAAGTCAACTAACTAAGAAGATAGAGGAAGTAGGGTCGATCTCCACAGGGAGGAAACTAACTAAATGTAATCTATAAACTAACAAAAAAATAATGCGATTTGAATTGCGTTATTTGTGAAAAGATCAACCCAAATTGGGTATTGATCGTTGTCCATACCCAAAAAGATGGTGATATGGTTCCTCAAGCTATTGACAACAAGAGCCGGATTGAAAGCCGACTTAGCAATGGTGTCATCAGGCATCTTGAATTTAACGAGAAGTCAGGAAAGAGAATAAGAAGTCGATTGGAACGACTGTTAGGTTGGAGCGGAAGCGATTTAGAAATCGTAACCTAGTGTGATACCATAAGGGAAGATAATGGTTGCTTTCATGAGTAAGATTAAGCGTGCTTGTTGGAACGATGTAAGGTTTGAGGGATATGCAAGAGTGAGGCCAATTTTTTTTGTAAATGACTTGTGTTGATATGTGAACCAAGTACACATACTAGCAAGCTACCATTAATAACCATTCACAACACAATATATGTGAACCAAGTACTAAAGTGTAAACTACTAAGGTTTACAAGTTTTGATGGATACTAGTCTAGGTTCACTTAAACTGAAAACAATTCAAATAGAAATGGAGGTTGTTTTAGAGAGAGTGACTTATATTAACTGAAATTTAAAGGATATGACTTAGAGAAACTCCCCTACAGCAAAGCACAAGAGAAGGGACCCAAAGACTAGTAATGAGACAAGTATAAAGTGTTACAGCAAGGCACAAACACCCTAGACTAAGCTCAAACAGCAAGCAAGTTAACTACAGCAAGACACAGATATAACTTGACTCACAATACAAGTCACTGATCAGACACCTTGAAGATGTATCATGCTTGGTTCAAACTACAGCTCTTAGCACAAGTTTGATATATTTGAGGGATTTCTCAAGTTAATTCATTCATAAAAGTCTGCCTTACAACAACATACAAGACCTCCTTATATAGGGAGGCTGATATCTTGTGAACCATTGGATGTATAGATCATCCAAGGGCCAGATTAGGACCTAAACTACTTCAACTGACACTAATTAAGAACCTCACAAGAGGACGAGTTTAACAACTAGCTAGTACAGACACAAAAGACACAAACAGACTGATGCAAAAAGCAATAAAGCAGTTTTTGTATTTTTCCTGAAATAGAACTCTGTTGTTCTTGTTGTCTTGCTGGCTTGCTCTGGGTGTTTTGTTGCTCCTTGGGACTTTCCACTCTTATTAGAACTTAGATAAACCTGCCTTGGATGAGGACAAGTTGACTTAGGCAAAAGGAAACCACATCTAAACATGTACTGCCTCTGCTATGCTGCTCACTGGACTCTAGCTTGGGGTGCCTGTTTCATGAGTTTTTGCTAGACTTCAAAAGGGGTTGTCCTGGGCAAACTTGTATCTTAGAGGGTTGGCTTGATGGTAGGCTATGTTGGGGGTGGTTGGGATGCCCTGGTGTACCTCCTAGGTGCAGGGTTTGTTGATTGGTCTGCCTGGTCCTGAATGGTTTTGTTTCTGTCTTGTGTGGGTAATGTGGGTTGTGTTGGGGCTTGGCATGGGTTGTTGATCCCTGGACTGTCTTCTTCACTGGTGTAGCTTGGCCTGGCTTGGTCTTGGCTTGTAATAGCTTGTTGTTTGGACCTTGTAACTCGAGCCTCCATCTGAGGGGTCCTTGGGGTCAGACTTGTCTTGTTTGTGACTTGATCATCAAGACCCCTTGGGTGAGCTCCTGCTGTAGCCTCCCCAGGTTGACAAGGGCTTGACCTCAAGCCTGTGTCTTCCTCTCCTTCAGAGTCTTCAAAGAAGGGACTAAGATCTCCAACATTGAATGTCCCATGGACTGCATACTCTCTTGGTAGATCAATTCTATAGGCATTAGGACCTATCTTCTCTATGACTTGAAAAGGACCATCTGCTCTTGGCTCTAGCTTGTTCTTTCTCTTGGAAGGGAACCTTTCTTTCCTTAGGTTGATCCATACTAAGTCTCCTGGTGCAAAGTCTTTCTTGGCCTTAGGAACCTTGGCATTCTTCTTGTATAGATCATTGGTTTTCTCAATTTGTTTTCTGACTGACTCATGGAGGGTATTTAGCAATCTGGTTCCACTCCTTTTATGGCATCATAATGGATCTCTGACATGCACACATTAGACAAAATGCAAAGGCATTTAAGGGTTAGTACCATGACCAATTCAACGGAAGAGTGGCCTGTGCTGTGATGGAGGCTCTATTGAAAGAGGAAATATGCTTGAGTAGTTTTAAAGTCCCAATCCTTGAGGATTTGCGGACTATACACCTCAAGATCCTTCCAAAGGTCTGTTGGTCACCGCAGGTTTTCCATCTGTTTGAGGATGATGGGAGGGTGGTATATAACAACACCATGGTTAAGAAGCTTCCATTAATGGTTCTTCAGAAAGGACTAATGAAATTTGTGTCTCTGTCAGATACAATAGTTCTTGGAAACTCCATCGAACTTACACTCATCAAGGTAGGTATAGCTTGCCTTAGGACGACGCAAAGGCAGCAAGAGGGAAAAGAGGAAAGATTCTATCATTGGTGGTTGTGGATAGGTTCAGCAAGATGGCACATTTCATTGCTTGTAAGAAAACTGAGGATGCTGTGAGTGTGGCAGAGCTATACCTTGATGAGGTGGTAAGGTTACATGGAGTTCCAAGAACTATTGTATCTGACAGAGACACAAAGTTCATGAGTCATTTCTGAAGAACATTATGGAAGCTGCTTAACACTAGGTTGTTGTTTAGTACCTCCCATCATCCTCAAACAGATGGACAAATTGAGGTGACCAACAAGACCTTGGGAAGGATCTTGAGGTGTATAGTCAGCAAATCCCTCAAGGATTGGGACTTAAAACTAGCTCAAGCAGAGTTCTCTTTCAATAGAGCTCCATCACCAGCCACAGGCCACTCTTCCTTTGAAGTGGTCTATGGTACTAACCCCTTAATGCCTTTGAATTTGTCTAATGTGTGAAGGTCAGAGATCCATTATGATGCCAAGAAAAGAGTGGAAAAAATGCTAAAACTCCATGAGTCAGTCAGAAAACAAATTGAGAAAACCAATGATCTATACAAGAAGAATGCCAAGGTTCCTAAAGTCAAGAAAGACTTTGCACCAGGAGATTTAGTGTGGATCAACCTAAGGAAAGAAAGGTTCCCTTCCAAGAGAAAGAATAAGCTAGAGCCAAGAGCAGATGGTCCCTTTCAAGTCATAGAAAAGATAGGTCCTAATGCCTACAGAATTGATTTACCAAGAGAGTATGCAGTTCATGGGACATTCAATGTTGGAGATCTTAGTCCCTTCTATGAAGACTCTGAGGGAGAGGAAGACACAGGCTTGAGGTCAAGCCCTTCTCAACCTGGGGAGGCTGCAGCAGGAGCTCACCCAAGGGGCCTTGATGATCAAGCCACAAGCCAGACAAGCCAGACAAGCATAACCCCAAGAACCCCTCAGATGGAAGCTCGAGTTACAAGGTCCAAACAACAAGCCATGACAAGCCAAGATCAAGCCAGGTCAAGCCACACCAGTGAGGAAGACAGTCCAGGGCTCAGCAAGCCATGTCAAGCCCCAACACAGCCCCCATTACCCACACAAGACAGAAACAAAGCCATTCAGGACCAGGCAGACCAATCAGCAAACCCTGCACTTAGGAGGTACACCAGGGCATCCCAACCACCCCCACCATGGCCTACCATCAAGCCAACCCACTAAACTACAAGTTTGTCCAGGATAACCCCTTTTGAAGTCTAGCAAAAATTCAAGTAACAAGCACCCCAAGCTAGAGTCAGTGAACATCAAAGCAGAGAGAGTACATGTCCAGAAGTGATCTCCTTTTGTTTAAGTCAACTTGTCCTCGTCCAAGGCTGGTTTTATCTAAGTCCTAATAAGAGTAGTGAGTCCCAAGGAGCAACAAAACATCCAGGGCAAAGTAGCAAGACAACAAGAACAACAGAATTCCATTTCAGGAAAGATCCAAAGGCTGCTTTACTACTTTTTGCATTAGTCTGTTTTCTATCCTTTTGTGTCTGTACTTTATAGTTGTTGAGCTCGTCCTGTTGTGAGGCTCTTAATTAGTGTCTGTTGTAGTAGTTTAAGTCCTAAGCTGACCCTTGGATGATCAGTACATCCAATGGTTCACAAGATGTCAACCTCCCTATATAAGGAGGTCTTTGTATGTTGTTTTAATTAGACTTTATGAATGAATTAACTTTGAGAAATCCCTCAAATCTTTCAAACTTGTGCTAAGAGCTGTAGTTTGAGCCAAGCCTGATACATCTTCAAGGTGTCTGATCAGTGTCTTGTTTTGTGAGTCAAGTTTAAGTCTGTGCCTTGTTGTGACTAGCTTGCTTGCTGTTTGAGTATAGTCTAGGGTGTTTGTGCTTTGCTGTAACACTTTAGTCCTATCTCAGAACTAGTCTTTGAGTCCCTTCTCTTGTGCCTTGCTGTAGGGGAGCTTCTGTAAGTCATATCCCTTGAACTTTAGTTAATATAAACCAATCTCTCTAAAATAACCTCCATTTTTGTCTATGTTTGTTTTCAGTTTAAGTAAGCTTAACTAAACTTCCCTTAAACTCACAAGCCTTAGTAGTTTACACTCCAGTTATCAAATTTGAAATTGGGTGGTGTATAATTTACTATTACTTTATGTACATTTCCCGTCATTTTAGGCATATTTTTTGTCATTCATTTACAATTAAAAGTTTGATATGATATATTTCCGTCTATTAGCTCAAAAGGTATAGCATTGTGCAAATTGCACAAGGTGTGAGTTAGAATCTCACATAGGCGACTAAATCTAATAATATCATATTAACAAGCTCATTTTTCAGTTTTTTTATTTCCTTTTAAATGTTATTTCTTCTACTTAAGTTACAAAATATGTCACTCTAAATGTGTTATACGTTATTTTAAATTAAATCAAATAATTGTTTTACGTAGATTAGAGTTTGTTACTTAAATGTTATTTCTGTTATTCTAGTAACAATATCTTTCACTTTTAAGTATATACGGAGTATTATTTTTTAGTATAAATTAAAATAAAATAATATAATTTTAACCTATATTACGATTTTGTATTTTTAAATGTCCTTTAAGTTACTCCAGTAAAAAAATATGTCACTTTATGCATAATATTTGTCCTTCGTTTTACAATATTGTTTTAGTACTTTATCCATTTCAAATGTGAATTTTTTAATATTGTTGCGTGTTTGAAAAAAATATTGTCTAATTGAATTGTTTGTGGGCTTGACCTTAGTTTGTTTATTAATTTCCTAGTCCATTCATTGGTTAAATGAGAGCCACTGATCTCATCTAAATGAGTGGCTCGGATTGGTACGGAGATCTCACCAAATTGAGAGATCTTATTTGATCTCTCTCTCTCTCTCTCTCTCTCTCTCTATATATATATATATATATATATATATATATATATATATATATATAGATTATATATATATATATTATATATAATATCTAGATATATATATATAATATAGGGGCGGGGATCTGTGCGAACTAAAGTACGTGCGAACCATTACGAAATATCTCGGTACACCTCCTCCATACTGCTAGATACATGTAGTAATTAATACCAGAACATTATTATACATGTATCTTCTAGTATTCCTAAAGTATCTAGTAATACTCAAAACATGTATTAGGGTGTAGAGAATCTCACCGGGACCTGTGAACCCGGACCGGACCGGACCGGACCGGTCAGCCTCAGGTCCGGTCTGCGGGTTGAGCAAAGTTGAGAACCGGTCCACCGGTCCTAGCCGGTCTAAACCGGGGTCGACCCGGTGAACCCGGTGGATGGACCGGACGTCATATTTCCAAATTTACAATTTCCAAATTTACAAATTCCAACTTTCCAAATTCTAATCTTCCAAAATCCAATTAAATCTTTACCTCTTAAACTACCTCCTCATAAATAGGAAATAAAGTAATTATGATTTATTATTTATATTAAACCCTAATCCCTTACTACCTCCACATTCATACATTCATACAATCATACCTTCATACGTTTCTTTCTTTTTTTCATCTCCAACCTCTTTATTTGTGAAGAACTCCAACAATATTTATAGGTATTCTTCTTTTGAATTCAATATTAGTATATTTTGGTTATATATTGTTTTCTTGTATGATATAATTACATGAATAATTTGAACTTGGATGATTAGAATTTAGAACTTGGATAATTAGAACTTGAATTCAATATTATGATAGTTTAGTGTACTGTTAAAGTACTGTCAAAGACTCAAAGTGGGTATAACTTATATTAGTGGGTATAGTGTACGGCTGACTAGGGCTGTACCATTATTTTTATTCATACAAATAATATTAGTGGGTATAGTGTAGACGTGTAGTAGTCTGTTAGTGGGTATAGTGTGTTGTACTGCTGTCTGCTGTAGTCTGTAGACTGTAGTGCTGTCATGTGTTAGTGTATCATGAATTATATTAATCGTCTGATAGTGTGTGTTAGTGGCTTAGTGATGTACTGATTGTCTGATAGTGTGTTAGTATATCATGAATTTGAGAATGGATGTACGGCAGTTCGGCTGATTTTTATTCATACAATCATACGTGTACGGTGTACCATTGATTATTATTGTGTAGTGTGTAATGTTTTCTGCGTGTTAGTATCATTATTCATTATCGTAATTCGTAATTAAATAAATTTTGAATTATATTTTGTAGATGGAGAGTACAATACACAAAAGACGAAGATCTTGCGTCAATTTAGACGGTGATGAAACTCATGTAAGTGACGATGATTATATATCGGAACCTAAAGAGCAATCACGGAATGCTTTGTTACACCCTCGACCTCCAGTTGAAGGGCGTGAATATATCAAAGTTAATAGGAAAGCTGGTTATTGGGTGCATTTTCGTGATTACATGGAACATGGTAAGCGAAGGTCTGAATGTATTTATTGTGAGAATAAAACATTTGCGTCGGATGGTAATAAAAATGGTTCAAAAAATATAAAAAATCATTGGAACAATTGTCCTGCTAATCCTGATGCCCCTATAAATAAATCAAAAGGGAAACAAACTGAGCTAGTTTTTGATAGATTTGGTAACGACGGGGAAGGTCATCTAAGGGGTTGGACTTTGGATTTGAACAAGGTTAGGGAAGCTGTGGTTTATATGATTGTGGTTGATGAGTTGCCATTTAGGTTTGTTGAAAAACCCGGTTTTACCCGTCTTATGACTGTAACTTGTCCTTCCTTTAAAATTCCATCCCGCGTTACTATTGCTCGAGATGTTTACCAACTTTACTTGGATGAAAAGGCAAAACTAAAAGAGCTGTTTATAAAGTCATGTCAAAGAGTATCATTTACCACTGACACATGGACAAGCATTCAAAAAATCAATTATATGTGTTTAACTGCACACTTTGTTGATAATGATTGGACCTATCATAAGAATATCATTGTCTTTTGCCCGATCTATAGTCATAAGGGTAAAGATATTGCTAATGTTCTTGAGGATTGCTTTAAATCATGGGGGTTGGAGGATAAAGTGTTCACCTTGACAGTTGATAATGCTAGTTCAAACGACACGGCATGTGTAGAATTGAAAAACCTTCTTCAAAGGAAGCAAAACTTAGTCGCTAGAGGGAATTATATGCATGTGAGATGTGCAGCCCACATAATTAACCTTATTGTATGGGATGGGTTGAAAGTGAATAAAAAGTCCATAAATAAGGTAAGGTATGCGGTTAAGTTTGCTTTGAGCTCCCCAAATAGGAAACAATACTTCAAACAATGTGCTCGCAAGTATACAATATGTAAGTTAGAGTTATCTCTTGATTGTCCTACTAGATGGAATTCTACATTTACCATGTTAAATACTGCCTTGAAATATAAGGATGCATTTGGTGATATTGATGTTCCGATTAATCCCCGTGGTGATGACCTTGATTCAAGTGTTGAGTATGTAGATGAATATGGCAATCTAATTGAAGAGACAATTGAAAATTCAGGTTGTCCTAGCGATTATGATTGGCTTGTTGTAGAATCATTGGTAAAATTCTTGGAAGATTTTAAAGTCTTGACAGATGACGTTTCTGGTTCATTGTATGTTTCTAGTAATTCTACTTTTTTCTACATTGCTCGTGTCCTTGAACAATTAAATAAGTGGGGTAAAAGCAATAATGTGGATTTTAGAGTTATGGCATCTACGATGAAGGAGAAATTTGACAAGTATTGGGGGGATGTGGAGAAAATGAATGTGTTACTATATATGGGTGCTATTCTTGATCCCACAGTGAAGTTAGTGGGATTAAAATTTGCTTTCACTCGTATATATGGGGCACCTAAAGATGAGAAGTTGAAAGATGAAGTGTACAAAAAAGCAATTGATCTTTTTGATGAGTATAGGCGATTGTATGGCTTTTCTACTACTCAAAATGACGATTTAGAGTCTACCGTTGGACAAGATGACTTATTAGATTTCAAAAAATCCATTGAAATGCAAGTTCGGCTAAGAGGTAATGGTGGTGGATATTCTAAGTCCGAGTTTGATAGGTATTTGGATGAGATGCCTGGTGAACATGAGCAAGGGTGTCATATATTGACATGGTGGAAATTAAATGGTCATAGGTATCCAATTTTAGCACGCATGGCTCGTGATGTTTTGGGAATGCCTATTTCTACGGTAGCCTCAGAATCCACATTTAGTGCCGGTCGTCGTCACCTCACTCCATTTAGAAGTTCTTTGTCTTCTAAGGTGATCTCTAATTAAATTCTTTCTTACCATTACTTTTATACAACTTATTTTGTGTTAGTCATATCATAATCGTTTTATATTTTATTTATCTTATGTTAATAAAGCTTGTGGAAGCGCTTTTATGTACCCAAGATTGGATTCGTCCGAGAGACGAAAGTGGACTTAACGTGGAGGACAAGTTGAAAGAATTAGAAAAATTCGAACAAGGTCAGCTACTCATCTTTTATAAGTTATTTTAAATATATATATTAGTATTATTATTACTTATTAGTGTATGTGTATCACTAATTTTTTTAAATAGACTTATTGTTTAGTATTTTAAACTTCTTATTTATTTTGACTAGAGTTGGAGAATACAACAATTGTTGACGGACCATGACGATTTTTCGGACTTTGAAGTCTTCGACGTTGCTTATCATTGAAGATTTGAAGGATCGTAGATCGATCGGATAGTTCTAATTTCTAAAGTTTTTTATTAGACACTTGAATACTTGATTAGTTGAATTAGTTCATTGATTTTGGTATATTATTTGTTATTTTTAAGACTATGAGAGATTGTTTTTAATAAGTTTATATAAGGCGGCAAGGGGCATAAGACGCTATATTATTTGTTTACGTACACATTTGATTGATTTGAACACTATTCTCACATTGAGTCAGCCGTTGATTTTGACGAATAAAGGGCATAAATGTCTTAACATTGATTTGCTCACTCAATGTGAGAATAAAGGGGCAGTTACTTTTGACGAATTCAAATGAAAAAAAATCAAGGGGCAGTTACACATTTGATTGCCGGTCAGGGTTATCATCCGGTTTTGGACCGGACCTAAGGGTCGGTCTCGGTCCGGTCCCCAAGCCCCAAGGTCCGGTCTGCGGGTCAGCAAATCAGAGTCAGCCGGTCCCCGGTCTGAGCCGGTCCGGTCCGGGCAGGGTCGGGTTTGGACCGGTGTACATCCCTATTGCGATGTACATGGTGCTAGTGCGTGTCATTAACCGTGAGAGATGATGTTACCCTATTCGTATGTTTGGATGAATGTTTATATGTTGATTATTGTGACCGTTGGATGACTTGGCGTGGTTTATATGTCGAGTCTCTATCTTATCAAGTATATGCCACTAACGGTGAGATGTAAGTCTAGTGAGTATATCGTTGCCTAAGGGTGTCTTCCCCGAGTTTGTCTTAATCTGATGCTTACAGTTTTGTACTTCATGCGCCTATATCTTTATATATTGAAATGCTTATTTATACTTCTCGTAATTCACATATATATATATATATATATATATATATATAGAGAGAGAGAGAGAGAGAGAGAGATAGGTTCTTGTGAGTCCACCATTTTTTCTGAGTTCATGAGTCCTCATCTTGGCCTTTGGATGAAGGAGATGGAGGGACAAGATTAGAAATAGATGGATGGGTAAGATTAGAAGGGAAATGGATGGACAAGATGAGAACAAAATGGAGGGACAAGATTAGAACAAAATGAGTGAATTCCACCTACACATTATCTTGATAGTGTCCATTTTTACTATAATATGATTTTGAGGCAAGTTTTTGTCACTTCAGCTTTTTTTGAGTGTAACTTCAGTCATTACGAGTGTAACTTCAACCATTATTTTTGTAACTTCAAACTAAAATTTGATTTCGACTATGCAAATTTGAATTTATGTAACTTTAAGACATCTTTATGTGATTTTAGCCTTTTTATGAGTGGAAATTCAGTCATTACAACTGTAACTTCAACACTTAATTGTGTAACTTCAAGCTAAAATTGGTTTTCGACTATATAAATTTAAAATTATGTAACTTTAAGACATGTTTGTGTGATTTTAGCATTTTTAAGAGTATAACTTCAGTCATTATGTGTGTAACTTCAACCCTTATTTGTGTAACTTTAACCCAAAATATGATTTCGATTTTACAAATTTGAATTTATGTAACTTACCCAAGTTTTTGTGATTTTAGCATTTTTATGAGCGTATCTTCAGTCATTACGAGTGTAACTTCAACCACTATTTGTGTAACTTTAACTCATTATGTGATTTCTAATATACAAATTTGAATTTTTTGAACTTACAATTTATATGATTCTAACCTCTTTATGAGTGTAACTTTGGTATTTATGAGGGGAACTTCAACCCTTATTTGTAAAAATTCTAAGGCATATATGTGTAACTTTAAGACATGTTTAGATAACTTTAGTCATTTTTTGGGTAACTTTAGTCCATAATAACTTTAGTCATTTTTTGGGTAACTTTAAGACAAGTTTAGATAACTTTAGTCCTTACTAAGTGTAACTTCAGTCCTAATAGTGTAACTTCGGTCCCTAATAGTGTAACTTCGGTCCCTAATAGTATAACTTCAGTCCCTAATAGTGTAACTTCAGTCCCTAATAGTGTAACTTCAGTCGTAATAGTGTAACTTCAGTCACTAATAACGTAACTTCAGTCACTAATAACGTAACTCTAAAATAAAAAAAAATAAAAAAAGATACGAAATTAAAAATTAAAAAAATCTAAAAAAAACATAACAAAAAAACAAATTTGGAAAAAAAAATACTGTTAAAAAAACGAGATCCAATTAAAAAAAGTATTTTTTTTTCAATACAAAATAGAGTAATTTCAGTCCAAAATAGAGTAACTTCAGTACAAAATAGAGTAACTTCAGTACAAAATAGAGTAACTTCGGTCTAAAACCACCATCAATCACACTAAAATCACAAAAAAAAATCTAAAAAACAGAAAAACGAGATCTAGAAAAACGAGTTTTTTAAATAAAAAATAAATTAAAATCATCACCTTTGTCACCACCAATCACTAAAAAAAACAGCATTACAAATTTAAAAACGAGATCTTCTAAAAATAAACAGAAAAACAGTAAAAATATATTAAAATGACATCTAAATAATGAAACTTAAAGATGTGGTACAAATCTAAAAAACAAAAAAAAAAGAGAAGAAGAATAGAGGAGGCGGCGGCAGAGGGGTAGGAAGCGGCGATAGGGTTGGCGGCGTAGCAGTGAGGAGTGGTGGAAAGAGGACGGCGGCGACAGAGGAGGAGACCGGCGACGGCATATGGCGGTGGTGGGGGAAGGAGGCCGGAGGTGGTGGAGACGGGTTGGCAGGTGGCAGATAGGGCTGTGGCGAGGTAGGTCGTGGAAGGTTTGGCCAGGGAAGGGGAAGGAGAGGAGAACGGTGGAGGAGAGGAGAGTGGTGGTGGCGGCGGGTAAGTGGTTGGATGAGGTTTTTTTTAGGGTTTTTTTGTGAGATGTTTTTAGAGGATTGTAGTGAGAGAAGGGAGGTATAGAGAGAGTGGTTGGATGTGAAAATGAAAGAAATTGAAGGATGGAAGGGTATTTGTATTAGGATTTGATGAGGATTGAATTGAGTGTGTCTCACAATCTTGGCCTTTCATTTTGTTTTAATCTCAGCCCCCCATCCTCTTAAACCAATGGCTTGGATGAGGACTCATGGACTCACAAAAAAGAGGTGGACTCTCTTGATCTTATCTCTCTCTCTCTCTCTCTCTCTCTCTCTCTATATATATATATATATATATATATATATATATATATATATATATGCTTCTACTTGTCTATTACCGTTTAAATATGTTATTTTTGATATGGCTGGGAGAACCCGGAGTTACTCCCCACTGACTGTGGCATTCATGTTTTCATGGATGAACAGGTTGCTTGGATGGATTTTGCTTGTTTTTGGGTGGTTCGGGTGTGAGCTAGCGAGCGTTGGCCTCGACGATTCACCCATAGACGTTTTAGCTAGTTTGCTAAAACAACTTTGATGTTTGATAACGTTTTGAGAGACTACGTCTCTTTGTAGTATATTATACTTTAGCTTGTAATTATTTGACATTCTCGTACTCTTCTTTGGCATGTAAAAAGTTTCAAAAATATAGTATTTTCCGCTATATAAATTGCATGCTTGTTATGTTTTATTTCCGCTATCGCGAGGGTTGTCACACCAAATGTTTTTTTACTATCTTGTTTCGTACCTTGAACATGACCTTTTTCCGCTTATCATCAAACATGGCCGAATCTACGAAATAGGATAAAATGTGTCGACACCTTTCAAATAAATCCACTTTTGATTATCGTTTTGTAGTGCTAGTAAATTATTAGCATGTTTTTCATTTCTCAAGTACCTAATAGCTTGGACAAAGTATTCATCACCACTTGTCTTCTCCGCTACTTGTATCCTTGTCAACTCCGCACTAATCAATTGCGCCTTTGAAGTTGCACTTGATGAACCAATGCCCGAGAGTTGTATAACACCATCAAAACTAGCTTGCCTACGTTTGTTTTCAGTGAAGTAGCTGATTTCCTCAAATTTTCGTTTTCGTTTTCGTTTGCGCCATGTTCTTTGGGAGTGAAAATTATTAATGAGGAGAGTGGATTAGGAAGGTGAAATTATTAATGAGAGGAATAATTTTTTTTTTAAAGAATGATGATGTATGTTGATGATGGTTTCGTCGTCAAAACAAACATCAAAAATAACCCAAAATAAGTAGTATAAAGGGGTCGAATCCACGAGGATGGAGGGGGTCAACTACTAGTTCGATCGCGTCCTATTCTAGCCTAATAAATGTTGGATTGGAAAGTTAACTAAAAACTAGGAAAAACAAGTAATCGCTAAATAATAATGATGAAAACAATTAAGGGAAAGACTAAGGTGAAGGGTTCACCTTAGGGGGATTAATGGGCTAGTCGGGTAATTAGCAAGTGGGTAACAAATTCGAGTAAAATCAATTGCTAATGTCTCAACAATCGATAATCATCAACAAAGCCATCGCATTTGTCTCAAATCACGCATATAAACACTAGTCTAATCATTTCTACCACCGTCGCTTAAGAAATAATCAAACCATGCTTGATAAAATGGGCAACTTTCGTTCACACATTTCATCAAACACTTTGTGTGCATATGAGTAATACCCAAATAATCACCACAAATCTACTAATTACCCAACTAATTACCCCACATGATCCTCCCTTAGGCTCCCCCTAAACCCTAGAGGGAAACTACTCACACATGGTAAGGGAAATCAAACAAATAGAGGCAAGAAGTAGTGAAATAAACATAGTGCTATGAGATGAATAACTATAACAATCAAATGATAAACAATAAACTAGAAATGAAATTAAATTGCATAAATAACAAAAAGATGAGAAATTTAATACCAACAAGCTTGTATTAATGAAGAGGGAGAATGTCTTCAACCCAAAATCCTCAATACAAACCCAAAACTGAAATAATTCTACTAGGAAAGACTAGATCTACCAACTTGAAATGAGAAATTAAGTTTAATTAGGGAACGATTAGGAGAGTAATTAGTACTTAATAGAGGTTACAAATATCTAGGGTTTTGTGCTAAGGGAATATTAAAAGCTGCTTACAAAATAATAGGGGGAGGGTATATATAGGTATCTCGAAATTAAGGAAGAAATTAGAAGAAGAGGGCGAATTTTCAGTGTTGTGTTCCTGGCCGGTCGACCGGCCGCCGGTCGTCTGGCCGGCCTGGAGCACATCAGTAACTTCAATTTCTTCGCCTTCAAATGCTTCAAAATTCTTCTAAGTATGGAGAATGGGGGTCCTGGCCGGTCGACCGGCCGCCGGTCCCCCACCGGCCTGGAGCACGAATCACGCCCCAAGTAGCTTACTGATGTTGCACAGGCCGGGTAGTCGACCGGCCGCCGGTCGACCGGCCGGCACTACCTGGGCCTTTTCTTCTCTTTCTCATCTTCTTTCATTTTGTGAGGTTGCAGTCTAGGCCGGGTGGCCGGCCGCCGGTCAGTTGACCGGCCTGCACCACCTGACCTTCCTCATTTCATTCTTCTTCTTCTCATCTTCGAATCCCGACTCATGCAAGATCGTAATGCTCCGATTTCTTCATTTCCACCTTAATTCCTACAAATTAAGATCGATATTCATAGCACGGGAAATCGGGAAGCGAAATGCAATCAAGGGCACGCAAATCCGTGTAAACGGACCAAAATGGGGACGAAAATGAGAGGAAAAATGTGACAAATTAAATGCTTATACTAGTACCAATTAATTATGTCAAGTGTTTTTATATTGGTTTTTCATAAATAATATATTTCGTTGTTATAACGTTTTTTTGAAATTAATTGAAGGGACTTGAACTTTTTGAACGAACTTTAAGATGAGCTGAATGAAACGGAACTTATCAGAGAGCAACTGAACTTATATGACGGAATTTTGCTTTGAACTGAACTTATAGGAAGTTGAACTGTAAAACCGGAAAGGAAATGTACCCTATTTTTCTAGTAAAAATATTTTTACGGTTACTTTTCAGTGAATTATAGTTGTAATCGTAAATTTAATTTTCCGAGTCGAATTTAGAATTTCCGAGTTCGTATTTGGAATTTCCGCGAGATTCCATGAGAATCCCGTCTTAAGGCGAGTTTGACTTTCCTTGACTTTTTCCCTCATATTCCACTCATACTCCCTTAACCTATTTTCATTCTCACAAACACCAGTCAAGCTTACTTCCTCCTTATGAAAAAGAAACCCTTGCCTCCATAAACTTTCCGATCTTAAAATCATCGTAGCTCATTCGTTCTTTGCTTAAATTCACGTAAGTTCGTTTCATTCTTCCCCTCTTACCTTCCTCTATCCGTATTGACATTAAAATCATCGTCTTTCTCGCTTTTCAAACTTTCCGTCTTTCTCAAGATGAATTTTATTCATCTTTTATGATCTATTTGTAGGTGGTGACCTCCAAGATCCCGACAAAGACTATTTCCTAATTGAAGAGGAGCTTGACGAGTAGTGAAGACGCTTAAAGGTAACGGTGAAGGGTTACTCGATATCATTTACGTGTTTTACATGTTATCTATGCTAGGAATCGTATTTAGAATACGATTAGTGAGTTTAGTATTTGTGTTGATGATGATATATGTTGTATGTTGAGAATTCATATGAGTTTTGATGAATTATGATAATATTTGATAATAGTTGAAATTGGATCCTTAGTGAAAAATGGCATTTTCGAGTACATTGGACCCCAGCCGGTCGACCGGCAGCCGGTCAGACCACCGGCTGGGGCAGTGGCTGTAAATTGTTACACTTTTACGTGATTTTGAAATAAGGCTTTGGTCTCAGCCGGTCGACCGGCAGCCTGTCGACCGGCAGCCGGTCAGACCACCGGCTGAGACACCCCTCCTTCTTCCTTGTTTTTCAAATGACCCTTTGGTCCCAGCCGGTTGACCGGCAGCCGGTCGACCTGACCGGCTGGGACACACTGGCATTTCGCATTGGTTTTTCATATGATAGTTGGCCTGAGCCGGTAGACCGGCAGCCGGTCAGCCTGACCGGCTGGCACCTGCTGAATGTGATTTGTATTTCTTGTTTACGGTTTCCATTTATAATAATTCCGATCGTTCGTTTATTGTATAATTTTACGTAGTGACTTATAATATTAATGTTTTGAATATATGAGTTTTCATTCGCTTGTATCACATGTTTTGTGACGGTTTTTGCTATGTCCCACTTTGAGTCGGTTTTTACAAATGATACGGTTTGAGAACTATTTTGTCTTGTGCTTTGTACTCTCATTCCCTTGGCTACCTTCCCGTTCGTAAGGCTGGAATGTCGGAACGGAGAGGTATCCTACTGCTTAAATGCATGTGTTCGTGGGCATACGACGACGTTGTTGGGAGTTGAACGCTATGCGTTGATCGACCCGGCCGTCAAATGTTGTGTACTTGCGAGGTGGTGTTATTTGCATGTAGCGTACCGCATGTTATGAGGCTTGAGCTCTTTTCCGCCTCTTTCGTGAATTGATCTACGAATTGGGGTACTAGGAGTCTATGATTGACGAGTCTTGGATGCGAAAACGCTTATAGAATGTCGAATCGGAAAATGTGATTCCGAGAATCTGGCCAGGTTTAGACTAGGACCGTATTATTATCGTCGTGCTAACAGGAGGAAATTAGTCTACATATACGAAATGTAGCATCGTGTATGCGTTCAGGGAAATGCTTTATCCCGTGGATGCCTTTTAATCATACTTGCCATGTACACGGTGCTAGTGCGTTTCAGTTACCGTGAGAGATGTCGTCTTTGTGTCGTCGTTCTTGAATGCGTGATTTCATGATATTATTCATGGTCATTGCATGATTGGGCACCGTCTATGTATTGGGTTGTTTGAATGGATGATAACATGATGGATTTATTCATGGTCATTGCATGACTTGGCATGGTTTGTTTTTCGAGTCTCAATCTTATCAAACTTATACCGCTAACGGTGAGATGCAAGCCCTAGTGAGCGTATTCGGTTTGCCTAAGAGTGTCTTCCTCGAGTCTTTGAATATCATGATGGTTTCGGATTTGATTTCCATATAATCTTAAATCATTATATATTGGATTGCCTATCTATTTATCGTATTTCACATGTATATCTATATATGCATGATTCTACTTTTGTATTTCCTTCTATGTACGTTTAATGTGATATGGCTGGGAGAACCCGGAGTTACTCCCCACTGACTGTGGCGTTCATGTTTTTCATGGATGAACAGGTTGCTTGATTTGGATGGCTTTTTGCTTATGCTATTTTGGGTTCGGGTGTGAGCTAGCGGGCGTTGTCCCTGGAAGTTTCACCTCTAGACGATTTTAGCTAGTTTTGCTAAACACTTGTTCTTTGCTAACATTTTGAGAGACCCCGTCTCTTTGTTGTATTTCGTACTTAGTTTGTAATATTTTGACACTCCTCGTATTATCTATCTTGCATGTATAAAAGTTTTTAAAATACCGTATTTCCGCATATTATTTCACATGCTTGTATGTTTTATATTTCCGCATTCGCGGGGTTGTCAGGTCTTTATTGAACATGGTGTATATCCGTCTTTAATGAAGACGGGTCAGATTTCCTCTCATAAGGAGACAAGTGGAAGGACAAGTGGGAGGATAAGTGGGGAACTAAATAGATCCCTACTTGTCCTTCCACTTGCCTCCTTGTGAGAGGAGATCCGATCCGTCTTCATTAAAGACGGATATACGCCGTGTTCAATAAGAATTCGTGTTTGCCAATATCACCCTCTTATTTATTTTATTTTATGGAGATTATTTCGTATTTTTATTTATTTGAAATCCTATAATTGAGAAATAATATAGTCCCACATTTATAATATTGTAGGGTAGTATGGCGCCAATGTGGTGTGGTGTTAATAAATGCATAGCAATTAAATATGCGTTAAATAATGAGGCGGTAATGCATAAGTTAAGTGGTGTTATTCCCACTTCCCCAAACTGATTGTTATTGTCAACCTTGGACGTTTGTTGCGAGGAATTCAGTAAACACAAATAGGAACTTTGATCATTTACTAGAGTACTTCTTTTGGTTACTTAGTAGAGGACTCGCATCTTTTTGCTCACGTTCAAGACTAGTTATGCCATGTTATTTTGGACCAAACGATTTGTATACAAATTGAACAGATAATACTCACAATGTTTCGGTCAATTGTTATTCTTTTATTTTGGCTCAAAAATCAAGAAAATAATAAGAGACAATTTATGGTTATACTTAGTGGATGATAAATGGATAATAGTTATATTGTGAGACTAAATAACATATAGAAAACCTTCTAAATATATAAATGACAATAATTGACTGAGACATCCTAAAAAGAAACATGACAATAATTAACCGGAACAGAGAAAGTATAAGAAATTCCGTGTAGTCCGTATGATCTAATTAAACTGAATTAATATAAAAGTAAATTTGAATGCCATTTATAGAAACCGTGTCCAAAAAGACAAGGCCAAGTGTGTTGTTCATTTTAAAGATGTGATGATCCAAAGTGAATGTTGAAAAATTACAAATGTGTATCCATAAAGTCGCTGGTCTTATGTAACATTGTTGTACACTTGTAAATGCTTTATTTTTAATACCTTTTTTTATTCAATTTGTTATTTATCTTTTATACTTAAGAGGAATGTTTTAGACAGATATACACAAATGAATGTGGAGGATGTTTTTTTATTAGTAATTCTTTGGCAACACAAATAAGCTAGTTTAAATAAAAAATTACATCCCTTCTTCAGTTCTTTGTAAATAATTGGTAAGTTGGTTATTTAGCAAATAAGAGAGTTGAAATGAAAAGTTATCTATGATAACACGTGCGAAATAAGCAATTTGTTTTTATTTTATTTTTCTTTTTTATATCCTTAATGTAATTTTATGTAATTAGTAAGTTCCTTTTTTACATCACTTTTTATGTAATTTTACCAAGTATTAGCAACCTTTTTCTGTTAATTTGCCACACATTTTATATGATCAATAATCTTACCATTTTCTATTTTTAAGCTACTTTATCAGTTATCTTCAGATTTCAGCTAATCTTATTAAATATAGTCTCAAAATAAGGTGAGTGATTTTAAAATAGGGCGACACTTGATATAACAAGTTTATGTAGATATTTGAGTCTCAAAATAAGGGGAGTGATTAAGGGACGAGGCGTCTAATACCAAGTTTATGTAGATATTTATGATTAGACACACTAAATATTATGAGAGGGAAAACAACAGGGAGGAGTGAGGAGGGTGGAAGGAGTAATTGGGATGGAATTATGGAATGATAGACTAGGTAGCACAGATACTCCTCCTAACTAGCCGTTCCGTGTCGGATATTAAGTCGGACACACGGACACCTATAAATAAGGAATAAGAGATTGAAAGACTAAAAGAGATTGATTAGAAGATGAGTTGGCTGAAAAATGAGAATAAATTATCGTCAAAGTCAAATTTTACCATTAATTTTATACATTTAATATCAAATACCAATATAAAAATAAAATCGTACGTTATTTATAACTATAAAATATATATTTTATTAAACTTAAATGCCGTGTCTCGTGTCCTAAATTTCACGAGATACCGTATCACGTGTCCGTGTCCGTGCTACATAGATGATAGAGATGCCTGAATTGGAATCCCGACTCTCAGTAAATGGGCCTCCTCTCTCTATTGTCACAAATTCACGAGTCACAAATTTAAAAGCAATCTCACCGACACTACAATGACTGGTCCCGCCTTTATTTGTATCACAGACACTCATCCCAAGTCTTAACTACTCTTGCCTTCGCATTAACATCCAAGTTTTTTCTACCGACGAGCACTTAGATCAACTGTCAAGGGGTTATTCTAGCTTAACTAGAAATCTCGTGGTCAAATCCTAAAATACAATAATGTTAAAACTCATGAGGGAGAACTTTATCACCTTAATGGTCATTCGTTTACTCAATATTCCCACACCACTACTGCGCCTTTGATTAAAGTTAAATACGAAAAAGAATCAATTCTCACTTCACTTTCTACTACCCAATGCTATCCACACTTAGACTATAGTCGTCATCAACGCAAAAAAACTGCAGAAGGTTCTTAAAGCACATAAAGCACATAAAGCTAATACTATCCAAGTACCAGACCAGATAACCCTAAGTTAACCCTTGATAAAGGCAGCTTCTTTATATTCGGATTTACCGAGTCTTTGAAAATTAGATACTACTGATGCTACTGTAATACACAATTACTCAATAGATACAAGCACCCAAATTCCGTCCTCGTGTACAATCAGACACTCTTAAATATATGACAGCTGATCGCAAATGAAGACATGTATAAATCACTCTGTAGGAACACCAAATGCCAAGACCAATATTAACAACCCCAAATAACTCAAATCATATATACAACGCATAAACCACAGCTCAATCTACCATATGTACACCACAGGATACCAAGATAAGGAGCATCAAAGAACTTCTCAAGAACCAAGAGAAGGAAATTCGTATCTAAAACAGATCAAACTGTTTCTTTTGCAGGTCTTGTTTCCATCCAGGAAGTTTGTAAAAATCTTCCTTTGTGATGCCGAAAACTGATTCAAATTCTTCCTCACATAAGTAGGCCTACAGTGACCAACAAAAATGTAGGCATAAGCGAATAAAACTAAGTGCTCATCACATAATTTTATTGAATTCTAGACCAACCAACCTACCTCTCTGCGTTCTAAGTCAATCCCTGTCGCAGGACTTTCGGATTTAGCCTTGAGTTGCTCATAAGTGAATGTGGTCTGAGTACTTGAAGCAATTTCTTCGTGTTCCAAATCATCTTTTGACGCTAGTTCTTCCCCATGAGTCGCAGGTATAGATTCTTCTGTTGCCTCTGAAGGAGAGCCTTCAGTTTCTTCCGCAGCTGCAATGGGATCATACAAATAAATTAAAGTCTACTGCAAAAACCCGACAACATTACCAAGAAACTACCGAGTTGTAATCTCCTCAAGATTACCCCGCTAATCTATCCCACATCAATCGATGCTCGTCATCGTATTATATATCCTTCCATTCATATTAAAACACATCATTGATACTATTGATCATGATCTTATTTGATTTGTCTTTTATAACTTTTTATGGTGTATAATTAAAGAGATTAACGTTGTAATATCTGCATTGACATGTGAGGATAAACAAATGGTGTGTGGATTTGAACGGAGGAAGTACTCCTTGTGATATACTTGGGGAAATTCTCACTTATCCCCCTCAGGTATGGGCTAATCCCACTTATACCTCTGCTTTTTAGGAAAGCCCACACGTGCCCTACAACTTCGTAGTTACACAGTAGCCGTGACCATAATACTAAGCACCGTCAATTAAGACGTTAAGTGCTAATTATGTAAGTTTTGACAACTCAAACCCTTAAAAGTTTTACTTCAACATTTGAAATACCCTTACAAGCTTTACTTTCTCTCTAACTCTTCCTAATTTATTCATTACATCTACCATTAGAAATGGAACGAAGAGAGTATTGCTTTATCCCTGATTTCAAACGGTTACTATACAATTATATGAAAACAGCTGCCATCCGGAAAAAGGAATCAACAAGTGTACCAGAAGTGATATCATCTGCGGGCGGAGGAGGACTCCTACCAGAAGACGCATCAGGTGATAGGGGCTTCTTTTCGGCAGTAAAAGCTGATGAAAGAGAAGCCAATGCAGCGGCTCTCTGTGATCCATGACTTGAGCTCACTGGCCTTGGAGAAGTTGGTGATGCACCTTTTTTCTCCGAAGTCTGATTCAACGCAGATGACAAAGCAGCTAAAGCAGATGCTCTTGGCGTATTCCCTCCATGATTTGACCCAATTGACTTCTGCAACAACGAAAGGGCTCATGAGATCCTTAAACACACAGTTCATAAAGATGACTAGATGAGTGACGGCAGATTCAAATGATTAAATACCATGGGAAAAACAAAGCAGTCGACAACGTGAAAACACTACCTAAGTTTTGTAGAAGTGTTGATTTGCGGAACAGTGTTTTTCTGCAAACGCACCCCTTAAAAATCTATTTTTATGTGAGATAGTAGTATACTACCTAAATTCATTTTCCAGCGGGAAAAGGTCAGCATTCGGATGATTGATCTTCTTGGCACGTGAAAATAGATGAATTCTAAAACTTCTTCACATTTTCCTCCAACAGACACTTCCCTCCCATCCTCCTGCTTCCATCTATATTCTCCCTCCTTTACTCATCCTTCCTCCCCCCTCCCCAACTATTCAGCCTCTTTATTTTCTACTTAACATCCTGGTTATGCCTCTCCAAACAACTAGAATTAGTGTATAATTAAACATATGAATTACATAAAACAATTAGAAATTAAACTAACATACACACTTTTTATCATTGCCATCAGTTAACAATCACTATGAACAATTTATAACCAATACCTTGAAGAAATTTGTTAAATTTGGGAACTTCCAAGATAAAAGATTTCTTACTCTGAACTTTTGAATAAGGGGTGAGTTCAGGATTTTTTTATTTTTTTTTAAGTATTCCCAAGTCGGCCCTTTTAAAAGGTAGTGTCCCGCAATTGACCCTTGAAAAAATAAAACTAAATTTTTCCTCACATCATGACTAGCAAGAGGACAAATCCAAAAAAAAGGAGACTTATGAGTATATATTCACATTTGGAGAAGTAGGCTTTTCCCCAGATGACGGATTGAAAGCTGACGACAAGGCGGCCAAAGCATCGGCTCTCTGTGTTGCTCCACCACCATTTGAGCCACTTGAGTTCTGCAAAATCTTAAAAAGCAAAGCTCGTTTGATTATGTTGTCCCCCCTTAAACACACCGTAGTATGAATTATCTACAAGTACTAATACCATATCAAATGAAATGAGGACCCACTAAGTTAGCAATCTCACATTATCCAGTTGAAAACTTGAAACTGAATAACACAACATAAACAAATTGATCTCTTGAGGAGAGATAGTTGACATTGACAGGTAAAAGTGTATACAAACTGAATAAGTATTTTTCGTTTTGGGCCGGGTTTAAAACTATTTATCAAAATGGTGTCCACGTAGGTTCGGATTTTGCGAACCAAAAACATTACTATCTTTATGAAAATGCAAACTTCTCTTCGTTTACAATCTTCTTGGCAATGGCGTGTTTCTAGTGAGTAGAAAATGCAAACTTACAAAAATGGACTAAAAGCAAACACGCCATTGGGAATGGCGGGTTTTCTAAGAGAGACACGCTATTGGCGTGTCTGTGAACAATACAATTTTTTTTTTCCAAAAAAAAAATAATTTTAAGACACGCCATTCCCAATGGCGTGATTGTTCCGTGTTTCAGGTTTTGGAAACCCGAGCCTAAATGGACACCATTTTGATAAATAATTTTGAACCCGACCCAAAACGACAAATACTCATTTTTTGAGCATTATTATTAAAATGCTTTCATACAAAATGCACATTGATCTTACATCAATAGTTCTTAAAAAAAATCTAAACTTCTTTAAACAGGTAAAATAATCTCAGAATTAAGACAATTAATTGTTTTCAGAATTACCTTAACAAATTTGCTGGCACCAAATAATAACATGACCTTCCTTTGAAATGAATTGCCCTGGACCTGCGAGCGCAAAGTTTTTCTATGTGAACAACATGCAAAAATAGCAACAAAAAAAACAGGTATATGTAAAACACAAGCGCTTCCTAGACACCAGACTTTGCAATAATAAGGTTGTAAACGAAGAGAAGTTCGCATCTTATTCGATGGGAGATGGCAGATGGCTCATAAGAAACTCGTCTCTAAACAAATGCTATGTCCTTAAACTTGATGAAACATGCCCAAAGGATAACGTTCGCACCAAAAATTGTCATTGAAGATAACATACAGAATTACCCCCAAGTCTGTGTGTTCATATAATTAATTAAGCACGCAAGAATAGGGTTGGCCAGTCATGTTATTTTTAATCTGACAAGCACATACTATTCGTATAAATAACAAACAGCCAGTGATTAAAACATGCTTCTCGGAGTGCAAACAGAAACAAGGATGAGAGAGATTATCACTTTGTATTGGAAAAAGTAGAAAGGAAACTTCTTTAACTCAACAATATGATGCGCCTTTCAAGGGAAATGCTAGATTATGGAGAGAAGTCAAACAGTCGTACATTTGCTTTAGCAGAATCCCATGAGAAGTATGTTGTAAAGAAGCATGGTTCATTGCCCTCTGTGATTCTGTACAATGGGATATGGAGAGACCGACCGTCCCGTGAAGCAGCCAAATCAACATAACTCTGCAGTTAAAGAAGTTCATGAAGGACGTCCCCATTGACAAATACTAACGAGTAATCATTCATCTTCAAAATTGTACCTGACCAATTTCAAAAGCTGTCTGCTTTTCTTTAGGATTAACTGATTGACCAATCCAAACAAAAATTTCAATGTGTGTGTCAAGTATCATCATATCTTCAGTCAACAAATCATCTTGTGTGAAATTGTGGATTTCCTCAATCTGCAAGATACAACAAATGACCCTCATAAACCCGGACCGCTTATTTTCTAAATAGGCAGAATTTTTAAAAGACAATTTGAAATCAAACACACCTGAAACTTTCCTGCCAATCAGAGGCCAAGACAGAGAGGAAAAAAAAAGAATCAGTTCAGGGGTAGCTACAAAATTTAGAAGGATGAAATCCCTCAGAAATTACAAAGTATTCTGCATATGAAGTATATCTAAGAAGGAAATAAATAAATAGGGGAAACAATATAGGGCCAAACCTTTTTTAAATGAAAAAGAGAATAAGTGTGGGTCTCTGACAAGTTCTCGAGATGACTCTTTGCTTGTGTAAGCTTGTTCTCCTCCAAGTGCTGACCAAAATACTGACTTCTCAGTTCCTTCTTTAACTTGCTTAATAGGACTTCCAGGCTGACAAGGAAAACCAGATAAACGACGTCACACCAATGTACTGTAACTCTGGAAGAAATCACACAGTTTATTTTCTGCAAGAAATGAGATCAAATACACTGGCACAAGTGCACAACGCCATATCATAATAAGGGAATCATTCTAAAACTCTTACCAGGGTTTTATGATCATAATAACCCTGTCAATTTGATTTGGTTGAGATTGGTTGGCATATCGCTTATGTAAGAAATCCTTACCAAGGTTTCATGACCATACTACAGGTATATCATTGTAGGTGGTGGACTAAAATACAAATTTGATAGTCCAGTAACCATCTTCAGTTGGGTTGATGTAAATCCAACAAAATACTTGAGTAATCAGAATGGTGCATTTGAAATTTAAATCCAACACTTTTGCCATGAAGGCTGTGTTTTTGAGCCAAATGATTTGTTAGAGCAAGAAGTGAATAACAATGGCAAAACAGAAAACTTATCGAAATTTTAAGGCTGTGCAGTGCAGGTATCAACCACTGGCTTAAAGTTATTTCCGGCACGACTAAAGTGGTTATAATTGTCGCCGATAGCCCCCACAAGGTAAAGAGAGTAGCCTTATAAATCCAAAACTGAAGTGTAAATCATTCCAATTGGGTCAAGCAACAAGAACAAGGAAGACTTTTAAACCATTGCTGCAGCAGAACTTCATGGACAAGAGAATATAAAAAGAAAATGGATGATTCAAAAAAGAAAGAGAAAATATGGAGGCTACTGAGGACGATAGAAGAATTCAACTCCAAATTCATTGAAGCCCACAGTGAAGTAAAAACCGTTGATTCCACTTCCAAATCCACAAAATAGTGTCGCAAAATCAAGTCAACCTCACTAAACCTTGTTCTCCCTCTGATTTTGGAAAATTTTCACCTCCTGCAGTTGCTGCTGCTTTGCTTGTTTAAATTAAATTCAGAGTTTACAAATGAAAGCGTAAATCTGATATGAGCAATTTGGCTTTGCAGGTTTCAAGGCAGTTAGGCACTTCCAACATTTATCGCATTTTAAATTACCAGAAGATATATGCACCAATTTAAAAAAATGTCAACAGACAAAAAGAACAGAGTCTTGCTTTGCAGAAGGGCAGAAGACAGCGCAACTAGGACAACAGGAATTAGCCATCCGCTAGATAAAAGCCTTCTGTAAACATAATCTTGTAGGCATAGATGTATCTAAAAAAGATACATAATCCAAGGCGCTTGGTTAGTAGAGTAGGGCACCCAAAAGAAAGCATCTCAGTCCAGAAGCAGCAATAGAATACAAGGTAGTGCCTTAGCAAATGGTCAACAGATTAAGGTGATGCGACAGTCCTTGAAGCGGACGCCAAGTTCAAAAATAAAAAAAGCAAACCTTCAAAAAGTTAGCAATTTTAGAAGCTAGCTGTTGTTGCTCAAAACTACTCTGATTGCCCCGCCAAGTCAATAGCGATGAACCCGATTGCAGAATAAAGCAACTATTTGAATTTAAGGAAGAAGCCACCTGGACGAGGAAGAAGCATAATATAAATGTACGTATTAACTTTCAATACTACAAGCATCCGGTATGGGTACGCATGTATGAGTGTTGGGACTAAGCTAAGTTTCAAAAATTAAATATTTTTGGCATATAGTAAAGTGTCAAGGGAAGGCTTGCCCCTATTACACCCTTATGGTTGGACCCTTCCACTCGCCTTGCGGGGATGCCATCGTGTACCGGGCTGCGCTAAATGCAATAAAGTGTCAGCTATTAAGTGTCCATACTCATGTACAACACGAGTGCTTGTGGAATGACAAAGAGTCCAAGTAACACCGCTGGACATTCACTAACTATAATTTGAAAAGGATTTGTCAAACTTCAATGACGGGATGAGGGGTTATCTCGACACACAAATATTTATTAGACTAACATTAGAATAGGAGGCAATGAATAATCCATACCCCATCAACTTGTATGGCTTTGTTGTTATGCAAAGATGTTCCTGAGATCTCAATAAGAGCAACACCATCATCTGAATAAGTTTCATCAGCCAACCCTTTCTCCTCCACGAACTTTTTATGCCCAGAGCTGAGTCCACCCTACACAAAAATCAGAATTAGGGATGAATTGATGCAAGAATCAAGCTAAATAAACCGGAACCGTAACCATCAAATAATAACAAGGGAATATTCACACAAATAATCGCAAGTCTGCTAAGTCATTTCAAAATGTCCCATGTTTTGAAGGCATCTTCTCAAAATGATCCAAAATAGGAAAACGCTGAATTTTCGCTCGATGCTTCCATTTTTAAATTGAGAATCCTTCTTAACATGTATACCACAATCTGTAAAAAAATGTACTATTACATTCTGTAAACTGTTAATCTATAACACAAAAAATGACCTAAACCTTAACATTCTGAAGTTAAGGATGACTGTCAGATTTATACCACATGAAATTATAAAATATGTTGAAAATTTGCATTGTATAAAAAAGATAACATTTGTGTTTGAATATCAAATAAAAAATTTAAGAAAAAAAAAAAACAAAAAACATATAACCTAAAACTAATGTTGCTTGTTTGGGACCGTTTTCGGAAGATACACGTCATACAACTCAAACTTCGAATTATTGGATGATAATGCAAATTTGGGATAATACTAGGAAGATAAATCGAACTTGAGATTATTTGTGTGAATTTCCCCCATCAAAGAAATAATAAAAAGCAGGTAATAATACGGATCAGACATTATATTCATACCTTTAACACAACCATAGGTTGAAACACAGCAACAAATTGAGGAGGTTCATTCCCTTGGAATATTCGACCCTGTGCATTCGATAAGTTTTAAAAAAGCGCCCACAGACTATGAAACTACTGTAACATGATTAATGGAGACGCCGGTTGACTAATACCTGAACAGGTTTTCCTTTCAATGAAGTGCACATTGTGGTAGTCAAGTGTGATGCCGTCTTCCTATCATCCTGAATAGGGCAGTAGAATATACTCCATCAGCCAAACATATAAGTTGTAAAACTACATCATTACCCCAGCCTCAATGGGGTCAGATACTCAGATGTAGGCAGCCTTGCCCTTATGTTAGCCACACTAAGAGGCTGTTTCCAAGTGACCCAAGATGAAAATTGCATCCACAACTGCATCGAATTGAATTACAGATACTTCGCAATAAAAAAGAAGTGCAGCCATGGCACCACGCATGACCCCTCCACCACCCACTTGCAGATGCCCAGCAACCATCAGCCGATCCGCCGTGGCCCACCTCATCTCCCCTCACACTGCATCCCTACCCCCAACACCGCCCACCAGCCCCCGGCACCTGCCCTGTGCCTCACTGCGCCTCCACCCCCACCGGCCCCTTTTCCTGCCGCCCCCTCGCCATCACCACCACCACCCTTCCCCTATCAAAACCCTAGCCGAAGATTTTAAACCCTAATTAAAGACAAAAAAGCGACTAAATCAACTAATCCACCAAAAACTTATGTAATTTGTTGACAAAATGAAGTAATTACTTGTTCGATATGAGAATTAAGATCCACAATTGGACTCATAAGTAGACCATTACATATCTCTTAGTTCACGAATCAAAAGTCTGTATTTTTTTTCCCTGCAAATAGCTCAAACCCAGTGTAGTGTGTAGCATGAGTTGCCAACATTAGTTGGACATGACTAGAGATCTCAGATCTGTGTCTGGCTCGTTTACTCATCTACATATCAAAAGTATGTATAGTGTATTTTTTTTCTGTTGAAAACGCCGAAATCAGCCTCCCTCTCTCTTGCTATTAATGTTTAGCACTACATACTAGTTCATTATCATTTGGGATTAAGAAATTTTTAGTTCTCATCCTTGCAGCAAATTCAAAGCTTAGAGAGAGGATTTTAAGCAAATACAGGGGATGACTTTCTCCATACAAACAGGTTCCAAGTATCCCACAATTTGGTTTTGCATAGTTTCAAACACAAGCACTAATGAAAGTACAGGGATGAAAATATCTATAGAAAGTGGGATCCAGCCATCTGCCTGTGGCAGTTGCAAAATGTGCTTAAAATATTGATGAGAATATGAGATGGCTTTCCACATAGTCAACCACATGATAACTTCCAAGTAATCTACCATCATTTCCGGCTTTTCTTTTTGCTCACAAAGAGAAAACAACTTCCAACATACACAGATGGCCAACATCAGATATGGCCTGCTTCCAAACCATTGAGGAACTATTAAGACGGACCTAACTCGAGAGGCAACCCAACAGCAGCAACCGAGAAGCTTACCACTCCAACAAGCCTTGCTTGAAGAAGCATGTTGTAGACACATCTCGGCTGACCAATAAGAAAGCTAAAAACAAGAATATTGCTACACAGAAAAGAAATGCTACCTCAATGCTGTTCTTTCCCATCCACCAGCACAAGTAATAGTCTTCTTTCTTCTCACTAGACTGGTAAGTATACAAAATAATATAGCAATCCCCACTATAAAATTTACCAACTTCATCTTTAGCCACTGGAGTCTTGGCACTACCATTGATTCGCCATACCTGAAAAAAGTAACAAGAATAAATAACTAGTAACTATATCAATTTCAAATAGATAAGATCAATATACATTGAACCTCGATTTTTCCACTGCCTTCAAGAAAGGGTGAAACGTCCTCATTAACAGGAGCACTTTTGCTTGCGCCTTTGACACCAATACCTTGTTGCTTCAGAAAAGCTACCAAAAGAGGAAAACATCAGACTTAATGCAAATCTAATATCGAAAAACGACTTTTTGTTAACAGGTGAAGAATGTTGATACCTGCCACTTTTCCTCTTCCGAATTCGATACTAGGAGTGGCAGAGTCAGCTGGCCAAGATTTAAAGTTATACTTGAATGAATGTGGTTCAAATCCTTGAATAACACGGGTAATACGCGTTGATTTCAACCTACTGTGGCTCTTGAGATATTCCTGAAGGAAGTATACAAAAACAACAATAAAAAACCAAGGTGATGCACATATTCCATTCTCTTTCATTGAGGTAGACAAAAAGCCAGTAATAATTCGCTAGTCAATTAAGTGTGTTTAAGTCTGTGACATGCCGATATCATCGATGATGTGGACCTACGAAAAATCTTAAAATCATGCCTTATCTCTTACTTAAAGCTAATTTGTGATAGGTTATGCAGACTTCTCACCTTAAAAGTCCAAATTAAAAAGTGAATACGCCATAAATAGTACCTCAGCAGCTTGGCATGCCACCTTCCTATCCTCAACTTGTGTTTCACGACCAAACCAAACATACACTTCATCTCCATGGTCTAGAAGATAACATTTGTTATGTTCCATCAACCCTTTGGAAAGTTCAGCATCCAACTCCTGAACATGGCAATCAGTGATGCTACAAGAATGAAAGTAAACGTCACGAGTGACTTGACCACTTGAAAAAAATATAATACATTCACACGATAGTTACTCTAAAAGATTAAAATTTCAATTAGCTGTCACACCAGATTATTGATAAGCATCTCTATTAGCAACATGCAACATGCAACATGCAACATGTAAAGCTATTGGTCAATGGTAGTAAATCTTATGTCACCAACAAATCATTCTGAAACAACATAAGTTCCTTGCTGACAACTTAAGTGCCGACAACTCATAGATTGTCAGTGCTGGTTTATCAGCTGTCATTGCACACCAATTCATAACTTCCTTGCTGAAAACTTAAGTTTATGAGCCAATTGAAACAATGGAAACGAAATCCACAAAATACATCTACAAAAAGGCACATTGTGGTCCATCTTATGAAAGGCATTAAACAGTATGGGAATATAACAATGCCAACATTAGTTCACAAAGAGGGTGAGGCTCACAAAATAAAAGATCAACTTTAGAGCTCAAAATATCACCGTTTTTTATTTTAAATCCGGTCTTTCATTTCTAATTACTGACATAGTCATAGTTTAACCATAACTTTATGGTCGCGTTGACTGAAAACAATCGAAATGGAAAGGGGGGTCGTTTAGCATTAGTGACATGACAGCAAAAAGGGTGATAAAAGGCAGCAACCTCCTTCCTAAAGAAGAGTGCCTGCCCAATCCACACTAGACAGCGGTGAAAAAGACAAAAGAAACTGATTTACAGTGTCACAGCAAAAATGTACAGAGAGTGGGAATACATGTAAAGCTTTGCTGGAGTTTCTTCAGGAATAACATCATCATCCGCTGTAACCCTTGTCCCAAGCGGGGCAAAACCACCAAAGAGGGCCCAAAACTCAGCAGAGTCAGATTCAGCTTGCAGTTCCTCATCATCTTCATCATCTTAGAAAATATCAAATTGCTCAAATTAAGATTGAGGACCAGCATGATGGAAAAGGGGGTAAAAGACAATATTTAATTTGTTATACCAATTATTGCAACATTGCATGTTCCTAGATGATATTGGTCCTTAAGAAATTGAACAACTTCTAAGGCCTTGGCCCTCTCTTGTATGTTGGAAGTGGCACCATTAAACTGATATATCTTATCTTTAGTATCCAAGATGAATACATCGTCATGATTTAGAGAGGAGCGAGCAAGCGGGACCTGCGAAGCAAAATATACTACTTTTAGCTTTGGCATATATGGTTACGTAGTAGGTGATAATATGACGCTAAAACTGATGGAAAAAATATACAAACCTGCTTCATCTTAATAGCACGTTTACCATGACAAATATACAAGCGTGTTTGAAACTCTTGTTCTTCGGGCTTCTTAAATCCAGATGCAACACCGCCGTCTAACGGTATGATACATGGTTTAAAATAGGACAAAAATTTGTTAGATTCAAAACCTTGGGGTTCTCTATGCTGCACAGCTCTTCCTCCAAGAGATGCATCCAGTTCGACTGTTTTGATGGCGGCAGTTCCGGCTTCATCCTATCACATAGATATTCACAAGTGTGGTGAGAAAAAAGAGATTGGGTTGAGAAATATAAAAGGTAAGACCAACCTGAGTGGTGTCTTTTCCGAGCCAAAAGTGTATATCATATAAGTAAGCACCTCCCCTAACTGAACTCGTCTGCAAAATATGTATGTCAGATTTAAAACAGTCCAACAACAGGGGCTAAAATATAGATGGTACTCGGTATGTAGTCTAAAATAAAGAGTCGAAGTGTTTGACACGCGACAGAATGGTGACGACAAGGGGAGTCCCGGGGCTAGACTAGACTAGAATAGACTAGAGTATGACAAGGGTAGTTCCTTTGAGTTTGGAAGTTAACAAACAAGCCACACAACAGCAGCAAGATGAGACAGATGACAAAAACAGAGTTGGGTACAAAAAGACTGACTTATAACAAAATAAAAATCCAAGGATAAGAAAGCGTACCTGTAAAATAATGTAAGAGTCTCCAGAATAGAATTTGCCATAGTCAGAGTTGGGTAAAGGTACAGGTACAAAATTCTCAATTCGCCATATCTCCCTTCCTCTTCAGCAGTTCAACCACAACCAGTTAAGATTACACACAAATCATAACAGTAACTATTTTCTTTCGAGATCCTATAAAAGGCATTATCCATTGATAATGGCATGATTACAACTTAATTGGGACTCAATTTCATAATTAACGCATGTCAACTGTCAAGTGTTTGTGGAAATTTACCATTTTCAATTCAACAACTCCAAATTTACCACTTAGAAAACAAAAAAAACATAAGGGTAACATGTAGAATATCCTTTATTTATTTGTTTGTTTGTATTAATTTTATTAGAAGATATGTGGTGGGACCGTGGGAGGGAGGGCTCTAGTGGTGGAAGGGAGGTGGGGGTGGGTGGCTGTTGGGTGGTGGTGGTCCAAGTGAGTAAACTGGTATGATTAATTGAATTGAAGCAAAAGGGTAAACGAGGGTGTTGAAATGAAAAAGGGTATATTGGTCAATAATTTACATGACAGAGCATTACCTTATTATCATTTTGGTGATACTACACCTATCAAATTTTGACTCGACCCCAAACCCGATTCGTAGGACCATTTCTCCAGGGCCAAAGACCGAAAACTCGACTCGATGGCCTGTTCGACCGGAATTCATAATGACCTGTTATATGGTTGAAACCTGACCCGAACGGGACAAAGATAAATCAAGAATTTTGTTAAACTATAACTATTAAAATATTATATTTAAAATAATAATTAAAAAATGTAAGTTATAGTACTTTAAATTATAAAAACAATCAAAAAATGAATTTTATGTAACTTATAGAGTTATAGTAACTTTTAATGATAAAATAAGAATTGAAATAACTTAATTTCTATAATTGTGTCAATATAAGTAATGTATAAAATAACTATTTTTTAAACCGTATTCTAATCCTAACCGGCCCTGTAATCCATATTTGACCCGACCCATTCGAAATCTTAGTGAAGTAGTGAATTTGTTATCTCATGTCTGCTCTTCGTGAAAAAAGACTAATTGAAGTGGAGGATTTCTTCAAACAACCTAGGGGTGGGTCAACTATTCAATCAAATGATATAAAGCATGTTTTCCATCTTTCCTCGAGAAACAAGTGAGCTATTTCTTTGCAAGTTTGTGCTCAATTTCATATGTGGCAATTCCACCAAGAAACAATATTTTGATCCGTCTCGTATAAGCCGACCTTCCCAACCCGTTTGACAGGTCTAGGTGATACCCTTACCCGAGCGTAAACTGTTGGGTTAGGTTGGACTACAATTCACTAATAAATCGGGCTAGCCAACTCTAATTCTGGCCTAACAATGATACTTTGTACGGTGGTGATCGAGTGGCATGTAATGTAATAAAAGATGTGTTTGCTGATCTCAAGGGTTAGTTGAAAAATCGGGGGAAGGAGAGATGTTGAGTATTTTACCTATTTGTGTAGTTTACAAGTGTGGTTGTACTCTAATTAAGGTGAAAAGCTAGAAATAGGTGTAAGCACATTGGGCTTTACTACGTAAGGATACAGCTTCTGACCCGCTCCTTGAAAAGCAGGATCCAACGCCTTCGTGGCAGTCGACATTTCTGAGGTCTCCTTGATCACCTGACACCACAGGTCTGAGTAACCAAACATCAACACAGCAATTACACGATTACATGACTTGCAACATCAACTCAATTAAAAGCCTGTAATTTCAATATCTTTAAATCACTAATAGTTTCTAATAGCAGTTCGTTCTTTCAGCAAGCTATAATTGCATAAAAACCAGGTATAAGTTCTTGGCTAGCAAAAAGACACGTCTATTCATCGCTTTGGACAATCAAAGCAGCACAAACAAACAATTTCAGGAGGGGAGTTATTTTCCGGTGTCCAACTCCAACTGACCAAAAAGCCTCTGCTTTTATGGGAAGAGCAGATGAGAAGAAAACTGCCGAGCCAGTTTTTTCAAAGATAAATCTACGTGGTGATTATGAAAAAAAATAATGGCTACCTGAACAAGCAAAAAATACCCGGAAGAAAATCAAGCTACAAAAGATAGGCAAGCCCGCGCAGCAGTAGCTCTACCCAAGCTCAACGAGGCTTTGATTTATATAATACAAGTGTAAAAGGGTAGCAATTATATTCAGGAAATAAATTCCCAAAATCATGCAATGATGCAAGTTAAGAAAACAGCATGATCACACATAATACGAAGTATCAGAGATCAACGAAATAAATTCAGGAAACAATTAAAATGAAAGACCTAACCAAAGTAAACATGAAGATGAAGGTAAGGTGATCAAACCAGAGGAACATACCTAAATGATGAGAGGAATTGTGACGGAATGATGGTTACCGCCTCACTGGTTTGTGAGGGAACAGTGAAACAGATAGGGATTAGATGGCAAAGAAAGCAGAAGATGGAGAAAGGTCTTTCTTTTATTATAGTGAAATGAGGAGAAAGGGTCATTGAAGCTCAACAATACAGTAGGAAATTTAAAGTTAGTGGACTGGTGGGATTATCCTCTCTTTTTTTAAACAAAAACTGTTAAAGTCTTTCATTAATCACAAATTCTAGTTTGGTTGAGTCAACCATAATTGATCTAATCTGGTCTTATTCCTTACAGAGCAACAACTTAAATTTATTGACATAAAATATTACTCATTAGACAAATTAAGTGTCAACTGTATTACAATAATCAAAGACAGAAAGGGAGTGATGATGCAATTGAACGTGAAAGAAAAGGACGAAAGAGAAAAATAATGTTAACTTGCTGATTAGTAATAAAAGAAAAGAAACCTTTAAGGCAAATACTTGTAACTTTGTTGGGATTGCAATTAACAATTTGTCCAATGGATACAGCACTCCTCCCCCAGTAACAGAAATATGTTCTTGTTCATTAAATTCACGATCAGCCGCGATACCATCTTTTAATTATATGAACCATATAAGGTCAAAATGTAAAATTGCACAGGCTGTTGGAACTAAATTAGACTGTATACAGCATTCTTCCCTCAAGAGCACTTCTCTACATCGCACAACGTATCCGTTCATGATTCAGAAGTTACGGAGGAAGCATGAGCAAAGAAATGTTGCAGCTGATTTTCATTAACCACCACGCCCAGCCGCTCTGCACTTACTGCATTTAGCACTTTGGCTTCTACATTGGGAACTGCGTCACCACTGTGAATTTCCATGTACTCGTTCAGGTTGTGGATTGTTCCATCTACGAGAATGTAAGTGAATGTTGAAAGAGTTAGGAGTAATTAACTTACAGTAACAAAGTAAGAGCTTGCACCTAAACAATACTTGGATTACATCTTTGCTAACTGTCTGAGAATTACCCAGTACCTAACTCTAGCATTTTTACATTAGTTAACAATGAGTAAGTCTCACCATACAAAGACAAGAGAAGAGGGGCAATTGTCTCGTAAATGGATGGTTCAACATAATGATTCTCTCTTACCTTGAGCAACTATTGGGTCATAAGAAGGTGGCTGAGCAGTCCACTCTCCATTAGGATCTTTCATGTGCCTTCTATCAGATGCAAAACTGCGCAGGAAAATGGGAGCGTGCACTATGCGGTAAAATCTGTACAAGCAACCCAAATTGTTATGGAAAGTCACTGTCACTGTCGCGGCTAGCATACAGCACCAAAATAATTTGTTTTTATCACAAATAAGAGGACGGAATTCGAGTAAAGATTGATAACCTCTGGTACTCAGAAAAGAGTTGAAATGATGGCTGGAAAGTTTGTGCCACATAGGATGCTAGAGGAGAAGGAAATGCAAGAGTGGAATCCAGATCCCATACTCGAGGAACATCACCGCTCCCTTTTATCTGGAAGAAATTATATTCAAATCAGGCAAGTTACCCAGCAACAATCCAGGTAAGGCAAATAAAAAGAAATAGAATAGCAAATCAGTCAGATACTATTCTCACTTTCTCAGTCCTCACGCAATGATTCATCTACAAGAAAATTACTGCAAATAAGAATATAAGATTATATAAGAGAATAAAGATAATAACAAAAAGAGTTGTTACCTGTACACAGATTACATGGTAATCCCAAAGAATTACGCCATCGGCCCTATGGCTGGCCTTCTGATGCCAGAGTGGGATCTACTGTAAATATTGGAGTTAAATTTCTGTCACTGTAAATCTCAAACATTGTTTTCATTTGCATCTTAAATTCAACTGAGAATTACATTTCTGAGCATAATCTTGTGTTTTAAGAACAAAAAACAAACAAGCACCATAAGAACTTGGAAGTGCTCTTACAGCACAACGGCTTGCATGAGTATATATAGCTAACAACTCTTAAAAGGGCTTATCTGCTCAGACGAAAATTAATTGACCACGCTCGAAACATTACAAGAATTTTGCTAAGAAGAAGGCCATTGCTAGTTTACAAACACCACAAAAAGGAGGATGAACACATAGGAGCAGAGAAGGTGGACATGCCTGTTTTTTATCATTAGATATAAAAACAACAAAAAGATCAGAACCCTCAGCATCTGCGATCCCGGCTGAAGACAGTTTCTTGCAAAGGTTGTAGATGTTTTCCTCACTACCAAAAAGCTATGTGAGTTAGATTCATCCATCATTTAAAGGGGGTAAAATAACTCATCTCAAAGCACAAACGTGTCCTAAACTTGCAGTAATTAAATGGGTGAAACAACGACGAAATGCAAATTAGGCTCTGACAAACTTGGGATTATTGAAAGGAAGAATCCATGAAGATGACAACTACAACCAGTAGATGAAGTGGCGCTCGCAGTGTCGAAGTCTTTGGAAAGTAAAATAGAGGCAGTGAGGTCATAGGTAATCAGTTGAAGAGTCATGGCAATAATTAGAAATGATTAAAATAGGCCTGAAAATCCAACAGAATTGGTTGGAGAAAGATGAATTGGTTGGGTAATGCAGTATGTAATTCCAATGAATGCAATTGAAAGAACGCCAGTGTAAAATGAAGCATCTTTTCTAATAAGCATCACCTTGTATCAAATCAAATCAAATCAACTAGAATCTCAAAATCATATCTTGTAGCTCAAAATAACACGGTAAATAATACAGTAGGCATGAACATTAAAATAAACCCTAATCAATCATGTTCCTGTTTATCAAATCAACTTAAACCAACGCACCAAGTACAAATCGGGTCATACGAATTTAAATATATATGTATATAAAGAATTTCATGGTGGAGAAGACAAGAGAGATTAATCATGTACCAGTAGTAAGGGGTGTGCTCAAATTGGGGTAACTCCATTTATTGAGAAACTCAACCAACTCTCCGCGAGTTAACCACGCTACAAGGACCTCAAATATGACAATACATACCTTTAAGGACCTAAAAGTTTAAAGCATAGCAACAAGGACCTAAGTCTGTCTTTCCGTTAAATTTAACGGATGACTCAGGAGTGAAATGTTGTCTACTTTTGTCAATCAATTCGTATATAGGATACTCCATACTCCCTCCAACCCCCGCTCCTTTCAACTCCCTATTTATTCTCTAACTTCCCATTTTTTATTTAAAAAAAATTAAAATTAAAATTAACTCTCAATTTTAAGAAGCAGATATCACTATTATATTATCATTAAGTGTCATGTGATATTCACCGCATATCTCTATTATATTCACTTTTCGTAAACTGAATACGACGCTATAATTTTATTAATACGTATTATCTAGTGTGATATATTTTTTATAATTTATTAATTTATAAAATTTAAATTTTATCTATTTAAAAAAAATTAGTTAGGAGGGAGTACCATGCACCATACTCCTGGGTGCATGGTATAATTTACCTTTGTCAATGTTGCTTCTTTCTTTGCTTTAAAATTGCATAGTGCATATCAGTTATACGAAGTACAATTTAGTCTATCGTTAAGTCTCATTAAAGACGGATATTATCCGTCTTCAATGAAGACGAGTCGGATTCCCTCTCATAAGAAGGCTAGTGGGAGGATAATTGGGGAACTAAATGGATCCTTACTTGCCCTACCACTTGCTTCCTTTTGAGAGGAAATCCAACTTGTCTTCAATATGAAGACAAATATGTGCCGTTTTCAATGAGAATTTGTGTTATATTTCAGTAGGTCGCTCTCTTGAGACGGCTATATCCGTCTTAAGAATAAAACGGGTCAATTAATAGACTATTTGTGTGGATGAGACAAATATTTTGATTTTTTTTTTCATATGCATTATGTCTTTTGTGTTATTCATCTCAAATTGATGTAATTGATCCGTCTTAAATGTGAATTATTGATTACATTTATCCATTTATCTAGCACTACGTTTGAAGTTTTATTTTAAGCGTCACATTTCAGCTGCGTTCTTTTATCAGAAGGTATATCTATCTTAACATTAAACGGGCAAAATATCATCTTACTTATACATATAAGACAACATTTTTGCTTTTTCCTATATTCTTTACTATTGTTTTATCATAACATTTGATCCTACTTGTAACAACTCGGATTATAAAACAAAAGAAATACCTTAATAATAAATAAATCCTCAGAGTACAAAGATGAATAAGGTCAAGGTGGCGGAAACACCTGACCAATCCGGATCGATACTCAAGTCCAAAACTAAACTAATACATTATTAATAATCCTTAACTTAAATAAAATCCTAAACAAATTATTCTTCTTGCCACAAGTCTCTCCAGCAAAACATCCAGACAAGCATCAACCAATTCAACCTGAGAATGGGGGGTCGACAATCAGTCGGGAGTAACTAGATGCTCTCCCAGTCATGTTTACAACATGCTGAATTAATAACAATCTATAACAACAGACAGTAATCATAAATGACATGTGAAGCAATCTATACAATATGACGTACATTCGAACTTACCAAGACTGAACGAAACCTACATGAATGCAATCCTGTAGACCTAGACCATATGCAACCACTAGACCATGAATACATTCAAGACCCAAAGTAGCACACAATCCACAACAACGTAAGGCACAATGCTAGCATCAAAGCATAGCGAATAGAGCGAACGCCTGTTAGAGCGTATAACCACTGCCTCTTACTTGCCAAAGCGTATAACCACTGCCTCTAGCTGACGGAGCGTATAACCACTGCCTCCATCGGCGTGGAGCGTATAACCACTGCCTCCACGGTACTATGTATAGCGTATAACCACTGCCTATATGTCTAAGACCTGGCCAGACTCTCGATGCATTAACTGTACATCGAACGACACTCGAGGACCAGAGCGTATAACCACTGCCTTTGATACCCCCTCGAACATAGACCAAAATAAACCCCCGAAGGATAGCGTTTGTTCATTCCGAATAGTATATAACGGCTACTACCGTCATCTATTCAACCAGCAACAAACAAATGCATAGTATAACTGACTGTACAAACCAATGCGTGAACAACGTCACGACTCAACTCAAGAACAGTATAACGGACTGCTCAACCAATCGAATGAGTAAGAGTAATAAATACAACATGCAAACATAGTGTTATAGTCCAGCTGACCCTAACACCACACATAAACAAGCACATATAACCAAAGGTTGTAGTACCTTGACCTATAACATTACACCTCAAAGGTCATGTTATAGTTCAAGCTACCATAACGCAAGACACAGAAGAATATAACATCCAATGTTATATGTTATAGTACCTCCTACTATAACCTTCACTTAACCCTAGTGAAGTTATAGTAACTTCAGCTATAACCTTAGTTAAGCCTGTCAGGTTATAATATCATCAACTATAACCTTCACTTAACTTCAGCAAAGTTATGGCACATTTAGCTATAACCTTCACTCAACTTTAGTGAAGTTATAGCACTTCAGCTATAACCTTCACTCGACTTTAGTGAAGTTATATCACCTCAACTATAACCTAAGTTAAGCGTGTCAGGTTATAGTATCATCAACTATAACCTTCACTTAACTTCAGCAAAGTTATAGTACCTTCAGCTATAACTTTCACTCAACTTTAGTGAAATTATTGCACTTCAAGCTATAACATTCACTACTAGAAAAAGTGCCATTGACATCGCCTTATTAACATCACTTTTTAATAAAAGCGATGTAAATAGCCTAACCTTAGTTATTGACATCGGTTTTAAAAACAAAATGATATATATTTTTTTTAATTATTATTTACATCGGTCATTAACATCGGCTATTTGAAAACCGATATTAATTTATTTATGTTTCATCGATTTTGCTGAAACCGATGTTACTTTTTATTGTTTTTATTATTATTTACATCGACCATTAACATCGGTTATTTGAAATCGATATTAATTTATTTGTGTTGCATCGGTTTTTCTGAAACCGATGTTAATTTAATCAGATAAAATTTATATTGCATCGGTTAATTAGTGAACCAATGTCACAAAACACAATTAATTTACATACAATACCGTACACACTTCTCAAATAATTCAACTAAAGAAACCTAGTAAACTTCTCAATAAACCGCCACGCAGTTCTCACACCCGCGCCTTCCCCTTCACCACCAGTCGTCGGCCTCCCCTTCACCACCAAGCGCCAGCCTCCCCTTCACCACCAAGCATCGGCCTCCCTTTCACCACCCGCGACCACCACAAGTCGTCTACCACAATCGCCGTCACCAAAATCTGCTGTCACGTACAACAATCGCGCGCCTACTATCGTCCCCTTCACTGCAATTGTTGTCACCCCCCGTGACCACCCCAATCCGCCGTCACATACCCGCGCGCCTACTATCGTCCACATATATCTGTAAGTTTTAACAACATAAAACTCTCGTCTTTTCTATCAATTTAATACGATTATGATTATGATTGTTAGTATGATTATGATTATTGTGATTATTATGATTATTGGGATTATGATTATTATTATGCTGGGTTGTATTGGGAAGAGGTCTGATTGTAGTCTTGGCGGTTTTCGGGGCAGAGGTTTACTGCTTGATTGCTATAATATAGTGTAAAATCTGCTGTCACGTACATCTTTACTGCTTGATTGAGGCGCTTTGAATATAGAATTACGCTACCCATATCGTTACTCAGTAATTTAGACCTTAATACCACTAAACATCTACAATTTACAACATTATGCACCTTATTACAGCAAAACTGCAAAACTTTTCCGCAATTCAAACCTTACTAAAGCAAAAAAAGGCAACATTTACAGTATTTTACACTATATTATAGCAAAACAGCAAGTTTTTCCAGCAGTTTAGACCTTATCACAGCAAAATAGCAACAATTTGCAGCATTTTACACCATATTACAGCAAAATAGAAAGCTTTTTCGGCAATTTGAACCCTAAAATCAAATACCTATGTATTGTTTTTTCAAGCAAAATAAAAAGCTTTTTCAAGCGGTTTTTTGTTTAAGTTGTCACATGCCTTTCTAGTGGCCCAGTTTGGGTGTGGAACGACTGTTCAGGTCTGGTCCGTGTGCGGTTCCGACGAGACTACGTCCAGCACTCCAGCCTCCGGTTTTGAGTTTTCCTCATCCAATCGTCGAGTTAATTAGGTCCAGTCTGGTGTTGGACTGGTGAACAACCTACTTGCTTGGCATATTATGTGTGTGTGTGTGTGTGTAAGCGCGTGCGCGCCTATGTGTATCTATCTACTGTGTTGAACTTGAATGTTGTAATTTATAGCATAGTTGAGTCTTACAATCTAACTATTCAAGAAATCACGACCAATCTCGGCCGAAGGTAGACTTTAATGGGTTAGGTGTTACTAATAGCTTTTATTATCGACTTACAATTCTACGATCTTACAACCAAATCACTACAATTTTATCCGCTAATATCTAATTGTGGCACATACAAGTTAGGGACATTTTATGGTATATGTTTGCGCAAATTATGTTCTTGAAGATCCTTTGATCTAATCTTACCAATTTTATGCAAGGCATTTCATTGATATATAGCGGAAACATGATTCTAACAACGTTGCTATCTGCACTTCTTGTATCATATTGTAAATGAAGTTATACTGCAAGATGACAGTTATTTGATGCAAATTGAGACAGTTTTTGTTATGGGTCATTTAGGAACAAGGTGGTACTGTTGCTACATCCGCTTCCTCTTATTTTGACACAAATAATGTTGTTGTAGTTGCACACTCAACATAGCTATTTCTTGAATGTGTTTCATACTTTCATTTGTCTAGACCTCTAATTGTGTTATAAGCTAGTAAATTTCGTATACATGAAAGATACTGTTCTTGTAGCCCCAGAGGAAGGAAAAGTGAAGCCTTATGTTGCAATCATCAAAGTAAGTACAACTCTCTAATTACTTTTAGGTATGATGCTCAGTTTTTCATATGTAGTTTTCTGTGAAAAGTTCCTTGTTTATGGTGCATACTGGTATTTTTATTGGGATCATATTTGCAGCATATAAGGAAATGTTGGTGAGTTGGTGTTTACCCTAGGATTACGTCTCTTACTGACCATCTTTGTTACTACCTCTAATCTATTACAAACAACCCATTTACTTTTTGCAAATCACTACAATATCTACTCAGCTAAAGAATGTCCAAATGCATAACTTGATGATTTTGTTAAATTTTAGTCTTACTAATAGAGTGCGAATTCTTGCATAGTTGTTGTATTTTTACTTACATTATGCGTAATAGGGATGGGTTTTGATAGAACATACAAATATATTTAATCATCACAACATAAAAAAGCTTATGTAGTTAGTATAAATAAAATCATGAAGTTTGGTACAACTACAAAAAACTAGGACAATAAGCGAAATATGACAAATAAGATTACTACTTTCTACTTAAGGGCAATCACTTTAAAATTAAAGAACAATCATAATGGTATTATTGACTAAACCATAAAAACTGCAAACAAAAAAATTAACGGACAATGTACTTTACCCTCTGAAAGCTCCTAAAGGAATGTCGTCTTATTGCTTTGCTACTGAGAGAGTTTCTTCTAGCAATGGTACTCCTGCAAGATCAATTAATATCTTATGAAACTTAAGCTCGATCCCTAGTTAATTCAATACAAAACTTTCACCCATATAAGTGGGTATACAAGAAATTTTAATCAAAGATGCAAACCATCAATTGTCTCTTGAAAGTTGATGATTCACAAACCATCTATTTTGTCAGCTCATTCATTTGGTCACAAATATACAGGAAAGAATAAAAAATGTCAGCCTTTGTGCTAAATGTTAATTGTCGTCAAACTAACTCACAATCTGAATTTTAATGTGTATTCCAGTTCTTATTTTAAAAAAATGAATACTTTAGGTCCGTATAGTATAGTTAACTCATCCAAAAACAGACATAGAGGTTAAATGACGGGCCTGAAGATACTCGTAGCTAAGCTAAGCTTTTACTGTATCGTCTTGTTTTATTTACTCTATCATCTTGTTTTATTTACTTGCGTATTTTCCAATTGAGCAGTGTGTACAAATTCTTTTAATGCTTCTTTTTATTGTTCTCATAAAATGTTCTCAACTGTTATTTTTGCTTCTTTTTATTGTGAACTGGTTCGTTATAAAATTTTAAGACTTTTGTAGGTGATTTTTTATAGAAGAGACTTTGTTTGCAATGTGCATGAAATATTAATATGGATAAACAAGAATGTGGTAGCCATTAGTTAGATAAGCTTAGGCTTTTCCTTTTTTTTGAATATTTTCTAATCTAATAAAGGTTAAACCGTTAAAATAATCCTTATTTGCAGGTTATCTCTCCACCAAAATTCTCTACTTTGACCTTCCAAAATTATTTGATTGCCAATTGAAGGTATATCTTTATTCTAAATCAATTTCTCATTAAATAATGTCAATTTTTAATACATGAAATAGTTAAGTGCATTTAATTCGATTATTATACTTCATTGACGTGGATACCCATTCATATACGCGTGTATTAACTAGATTATGGACCGAAGTTGGATGTATGGAAAGCGTGATTTTGTTTATCTTGAACGACTCGAAGAGTTTCTTAGTTGTGCTATTGAACATCAAAGACGACATGGGGATAATCAATTCGTATGTCCGTGTACCTTATGTCAAAATCGTAAAAGGGTGAATTCTAGAGATGAATTGCGAGAGCATTTAATTTTAAAAGGATTTAAATCAGATTATAATGTGTGGATATGGCATGGAGAGAGTGATAATGATATTTGTACCAACGTAAATTTTGGAACTAATGATAGAGATAGGGATGAGATTGATGCTGGGGATAAAAATGACGATGAAATCTCTGAAAATATTGATATGGATGATAATGTAGAGCCTGATAATAATGATAATATTGATGGGATGATGAACGATCTTGAAGAAGATATTGTGGAGTGTCCAATTATATTTCAGAGAATGGTTGATAATTCCAAGAAACCTTTGTACCCGAATTGTTCTAAATTTTCTCTTTTATCAGCTGTGTTGAAACTGTACACATTGAAAGCGAGAAATGGGTGGAGTGATAAGAGTTTCACATCCTTATTAGAACTTTTGTCTCAAATGTTGCCACAAGGTAATGAGCTTCCCACCACCACATACCAGTGCAAGAAACTACTATGCCCATTAGCTAGGACTTATCAAAAGATTCATGCATGCCGAAAGGACTGTATTTTGTACCGTAAAAAGTATAGTGAATTAAAAGAATTCCCAAAGTGCGGTGAGTCACGATATAAGAGCGTAGACAATGGTAATGGTTGCAAGAAAGGGAGTCCTGTAAAGACGTTATGGTATTTACCAATAATACAAAAATTTAAACGTTTTTTTGCAAATAAAAAAGATGCGGAGCACATGTTGTGGCATCAAAAGGGCAGGAAGAAAGATGGCAAACTTAGGTGCAGTAGGAGCTCACCCAAGGGGCCTTGATGATCAAGCCACAAGCCAGACAAGCCAGACAAGCATAACCCCAAGACCCCCTCAGATGGAAGCTCGAGTGACAAGGTCCAAACAACAAGCCATGACAAACCAAGATCAAGCCAGACCAAGCTACACCAGTGAGGAAGACAGTCCAGGGCTCAGCAAGCCATGCTAAGCCCCAACACAGTCCACATTACCCACACAAGACAGAAACAAAGCCATTCAGAACCAGGCAGACCAATCAGCAAACCCTGCACCTAGGAGGTACACCAGGGCATCCCAACCACCCCCACCATGGCCTACCATCAAGCCAACCCACTAAACTGCAAGTTTGTCCAGGATAACCCCTTTTGAAGTCTAGCAAAAATTCAAGTAACAAGCACCCCAAGCTAGAGTCAGTGAACATTAAAGCAGAGGAGGTACAAGTCAGAGTGTAGCTTCCTTTTGTTTAAGTCAACTTGTCCTCGTCCAAGGCAGGTTTTATCTAAGTCCTAATAAGAGTAGAGAGCCCCAAGGAGCAGCAACACATCCAGGCAAAGCAGCAAGACAACAAGAACAACAGATTTCCATTTCAGGAAAACTCCAAAAACTGCTTTATTGCTTTTGTTCAGTCTGTTTTGTGTCTTTGTGTCTGTACTAGTTAGCTGTTGAACTCGTCCTCTTGTGAGGCCCTTAATTAGTAGCTGTTGTAGTAGTTCAAGTCCAAAGCTGACCCTTAGATGAACTTTACATCCAAGGGATCACCTTGTATCAGCCTCCCTATATAAAGAGGGTAGTATGTATTGTTTTAGTCAGACTTTATGAATGAATTAACTTTGAGAAATCCCTCAAATCTTTCAAACTTGTGCTAAGAGCTGTAGTTTGAGTCAAGCCTGATACATCTACAAGGTGTCTGATCAGTGTCTTGCTTTGTGAGTCAAGTTAAATCTGTGCTTTGCTGTGATTAGCTTGCTTGCTGTTGAGGCTAAGTCTAGAGTGTTTGTGCTTTGCTGTAACACTTGAAACCTGTCTCTGAACTAGTCTTTGAGTCCCTTCTCTTGTGCTATGCTGTAGGGGAGCTTCTCTAAGTCATATCCTTTGAATTTCAGTTGATATAAGTCACTCTCTCTAAAACAGCCCCCATTTCTGTCTATGTTTTATTTCAGTCTAAGTAAACTTAGCTAAACTTCCCTTAAACTCACAAGTCATAGTAGTTTACACTCCAAATTGGTTATCAGAGCTTTGGTTGAGAGTCTTAGTGAGTTCATTTTTCCTAACTACATTTAAAAACACAAAAATAGCCCAATGAGTGAAGAGAGACTGGCAGGAGTAGAAGCAAGGATGGAGGACCTGGCTGGGATTGTAACCACCCTAACCAGAACCCTGGATCAGGTAATAGGCAACCAGTTGCTTGCTGGAGGAAGAGGCAGAGGACGTGGAAGAGGCCAAGGAGGAGGCAGAGGAAGGCCACCTGATGATGAAGAGTATCCAGACTCAAATGACTCAACAAGGAGCAGGGCTTCCATTCACAGGCACATAGACAAGCATCTTAAGGTAGACATCCCTGAGTTTTCTGGTAGTCTTAATCCTGATGATTTGTTAGAATGGTTAAGAGAAGTAGAAAGGATCTTTGAGTACAAAGGATATAATGATTCTAAGTCTTTTAAAGTAGCCATCCTTAAACTGAAAGGGTATGCTTCCCTTTGGTATGAAACCATGAAAGGGTTAAGAGCTAGGGAAGGAAAATAACCCATCAAATCTTGGACCAAAATGAAAAAGAAACGGTTAGATAAATTTGTTGCTAAGGATTACACCCAGGATCTGTTTATTAAGTTGTCTAAGTTGAAACAAGGAGACAAACCTGTTGAATCTTATCTGAGAGAGTTTGAACAGCTCACCTTGCAGTGTGATATAAATGAGAAACCTGATCAAAGGATTGCTAGGTACTTAGAGGGTCTAGATAAGAGCATTGCTAACAAGGTTAGGATGCAACCTCTATGGTTATTTGATGATGTTGTTAACTTATCTCTGAGAATTGAAAAGATAGGGAAGACTAAGTCTGTTACACCAAAACCTGTTAGGCCTTTTCAAACCAGACCTTACAGTGGATTGAGGACCATGGATACCCCTAAGACAGCACCCCCACCCACCTTAGACAAGGGAAAAGGCATCATGGGTCAGAAGCCAAGCACCTCAATGACAGAGAACAGAATTAGGTGTTTCCAATGTCAGGGTTATGGACATTTCAGGAACGATTGCCCTTCTAAGAAGACCTTAACTATAATGGAGGTTGAGACTTGGGAGAAAGAAGGGCTAGTTGAGTATGAGAGGGATGAGCCTGAGGTTGAAGAAGTGGTGAGTGAGGAAGAAGAGTCTAGTCAGGAGGCAATAGTGGCACTCCCTGACACAGGCCACAGCTTGGTCCTATGGAGAGTAATGCATTCACAACAGATACCTTTGGAGGAGGATCAAAAGTCCCTCATTTTCAGGAGCAGATGTACCATACAAGGGAGGGTTTGTAACCTTATTATAGATGGTGGTAGTTGTACCAATGTGGCCTCTGTTACTATGGTTGACAAGCTGAAATTAAGCACTCAAGAGCACCCTCACCCCTATAAGTTGAGATGGCTGAGTAAGGGAGCAGAGGTTAAGGTGGATAAGCAATGTATGGTCCCATTCTCCATTGGAAGTGTGTACAAAGATGAAGTATTGTGTGATGTGGTTCCAATGGATGCCTGTCACTTTTTATTAGGAAGGCCATGGGAGTTTGATAAAAGCTCCATACACCAAGGAAGAAGCAACACCTATTCCTTCAAGCATGGGAGGAGGAAGGTGACATTAGCCCCTTTGCCACCTCATCAGAAGAGTTGTGGGAGTCCTAGTATGGCTGAAGATTTTAGTGGAGTCTTGTTTCTATCTGAATCAGCAATGGTCAAAGAATGTATTGAAGAGCAACCTATATTGATGCTGCTATCAAAGGAAGTTCAGGAAGGGGAGTCTAAGGTAATCCCTGCAGAAGTTAAGCCCCTCATTGATCAGTTCAAGGAAGTGTTCCCAGAGGAACTTCCTGATGGCTTACCCCCTTTAAGAGGAATTGAACACCAAATAGACCTTGTACCAGGGTCTGTACTACCTAATAGACCAGCATATAGATGTGATCCTAAGGCTACACAAGAGCTGCAGAAACAAGTTGGAGAGTTGATGAGTAAAGGGTTTGTAAGGGAATCCTTAAGTCCATGTGCTGTGTCTGCATTATTGGTTCCTAAGAAGGATGAGACTTGGAGGATGTGCATAGATAGCAGAGCTATCAATAACATCACAGTCAAGTACAAGTTCCCTATACCTAGACTTGATGACATGTTGGATGAGCTGAGTGGTTCAAGGTTCTTTTCTAAGATTGATTTGAGGCAAGGTTACCATCAATTGAGGATCAGGGAAGAAGATGAGTGGAAGACAACCTTCAAAACAAAGCATTGCCTTTATGAGTGGCTTGTCATGCCCTTTGGCCTGTCAAATGCCCCAAGTACCTTCATGAGATTAATGACAGAAGTGCTTAGGCCTTGCCTAGGAAGATTTGTGGTGGTATACTTTGATGATATTCTCATCTACAGCAAGAGCAAGGATGATCATTTGAGGCATCTTGAGGCTGTGTTTGAGATACTTAAGGAGAGTAAACTCTTTGGGAAGCTTGAGAAATGCACCTTTATGACTGAGGAAGTCAAGTTTCTAGGATATGTGGTGTCTGGTAGAGGCATTGCAGTGGATCAAGACAAGATCAGTGCAGTTCAGTCTTGGCCTGTTCCTAAGAACATCACAGAAGTAAGAGGATTTCATGGCCTAGCATCTTTCTATAGGAGGTTCATTAAAAACTTCAGCACTATTGCAGCACCCCTCATTGAATGTATGGAGAAAGGAGAGTTCACTTGGACTGAGAATGCCTTGCAAGCTTTCAAATACATGAAGAAACTGTTGTGCAGTGCACCTATCCTCAGGTTACCTTATTTTAATTGCCTATTTGAGGTTGAATGTGATGCAAGTGGAGTAGGAATTGGAGCTGTCCTCATCCAAGAGAAGAAACATGTAGCCTACTTTAGTGAAAAGCTAAGTGGTGCCAAGCTGAGCTATTCTACATATGACAAAGAGTTCTATGCTCTTGTTAGAGCTCTAAGGCATTGGAGTCATTACCTGAAGCCCAAGCCTTTTGTCTTACACTCTGATCATGAAGCATTGAAGTACATAGGAGGCCAGCATAAGCTCAATCATAGGCATGCCAAATGGGTGGAGTTCCTCCAGTCATTCACCTTTTCTAGCAAATACAAAGAGGGAAAACAAAATGTAGTGGCTGATGCATTGTCTAGGAGGTACACTCTGCTATCAACCATGGAGCAGAGGGTTCTTGGCTTTGAATTCATGAAGGACATGTATCAAGAAGATCCAGACTTTGCAGAAGATTGGTTAGCACAGAAAGAGGGTACAAAGACCATTGATTCACCCTACACTCTACAAAATGGATTCCTGTTCAAGGGAAACAAGCTCTGTGTTCCCAGAGGGTCTTATAGGAGTCTATTGATCAAGGAAGTGCATGGAAGTGGCCTTGGAGGACACTTTGGGGTTCAGAAGTCTGTGGACATACTACATGATCAGTTTTACTGGCGTAAGATGATGGGAGAAGTCCAAATAGTGCTCAGAAGGTGTGGAGTTTGTCAAAAAGCCAAGAGTTCATTTCAAGCAGGACCTTATACCCCCTTACCAGTCCCATGTAGGCCTTGGGAAGATGTAAGTATGGATTTCATAGTAGCATTGCCTAGGACAGCAAGAGGGAAAGATTCTATCATGGTGGTTGTGGATAGATTCAGCAAGATGACACATTTCATTGCCTGTAAGAAGACTGAAGATGCTGTGAGTGTGGCAGAGCTATATCTTGATGAGGTGGTGAGGTTACATGGAGTTCCAAGGACTATTGTATCTGACAGAGACACAAAGTTTATGAGCCATTTCTGGAGAACATTGTGGAAGCTGCTTAATACAAGGTTATTGTTCAGCACCTCCCATCATCCTCAAACAGATTGGCAAACTGAGGTGACCAACAAGACCGTGGGAAGGATCTTGAGGTGTATAGTCAGCAAATCTCTCAAGGATTGGGACTTAAAGCTGGCTCAAGCAGAGTTCTCTTTCAATAGAGCTCCATCAGCAGCCACATGCCACTCCCTCTTTGAAGTGGTCTATGGTACTAACCCCTTAATGCCTTTGAATTTGTCTAATGTGTGCAGGTCAGAGATCCACTATGATGCCAAGAAGAGGGTGGAACAAATGCTAAAACTCCATGAGTCAGTCAGAAAACAAATTGAGAAAACCAATTATCTATACAAGAAGAATGCCAAGGTTCCTAAGGCCAAGAAAGACTTTGCACCAGGAGATTTAGTGTGGATCAACCTAAGGAAAGAAAGGTTCCCTTCCAAGAGAAAGAATAAGCTAGAGCCAAGAGCAGATGGTCCCTTTCAAGTCATAGAAAAGATAGGTCCTAATGCCTACAGAATTGATTTACCAGAAGAGTATGCAGTTCATGGGACATTCAATGTTGGAGATCTTAGTCCCTTCTATGAAGACTCTGAGGGAGAGGAAGACACAGGATTGAGGTCAAGCCCTTTTCAACCTGGGGAGGCTGTAGCAGGAGCTCACCCAAGGGGCCTTGATGATCAAACCACAAGCCAGACAAGCCAGACAAGCATAACCCCAAAACCCCCTCAGATGGAAGCTCGAGTGACAAGGTCCAAACAACAAGCCATGACAAGCCAAGATCAAGCCAGACCAAGCTACACCAGTGAGGAAGACAGTCCAGGGCTCAGCAAGCCATGCCAAGCCCCAACACAGTCCACATTACCCACACAAGACAGAAACAAAGCCATTCAGAACCAGGCAGACCAATAAGCAAACCCTGTACCTAGGAGGTACACCAGGGCATCCCAACCACCCCCACCATGGCCTACCATCAAGCCAACCCATTAAACTGCAAGTTTGTCCAGGATAACCCCTTTTGAAGTCTAGCAAAAATTCAAGTAACAAGCACCCCAAGCTAGAGTCAGTGAACATTAAAGCAGAGGAGGTACAAGTCAGAGTGTAGCTTCCTTTTGTTTAAGTCAACTTGTCCTCGTCCAAGGCAGGTTTTATCTAAGTCCTAATAAGAGTAGAGAGCCCCAAGGAGCAGCAACACATCCAGGCAAAGCAGCAAGACAACAAGAACAACAGATTTCCATTTCAGGAAAACTCCAAAAACTGCTTTATTGCTTTTGTTCAGTCTGTTTTGTGTCTTTGTGTCTGTACTAGTTAGCTGTTGAACTCGTCCTCTTGTGAGGCCCTTAATTAGTAGCTGTTGTAGTAGTTCAAGTCCAAATCTGACCCTTAGATGAACTTTACATCCAAGGGATCACCTTGTATCAGCCTCCCTATATAAGGAGGGTAGTATGTATTGTTTTAGGCAGACTTTATGAATGAATTTAACTTTGAGAAATCCCTCAAATCTTTCAAACTTGTGCTAAGAGCTGTAGTTTGAGTCAAGCCTGATACATCTACAAGGTGTCTGATCAGTGTCTTGCTTTGTGAGTCAAGTTAAATCTGTGCTTTGCTGTGATTAGCTTGCTTGCTGTTGAGGCTAAGTCTAGAGTGTTTGTGCTTTGCTGTAACACTTGAAACCTGTCTCTGAACCAGTCTTTGAGTCCCTTCTCTTGTGCTATGCTGTAGGGGAGCTTCTCTAAGTCATATATTGAATTTCAGTTGATATAAGTCACTCTCTCTAAAACAGCCTCTATTTCTGTCTGTGTTTGTTTTCAGTCTAAGTAAACTTAGTTAAACTTTCCTTAAACTCACAAGTCATAGTAGTTTACACTCCATTAGGCATGTAGCTGATGCTCCCCAATGGAGAACAATTGATCGAACCTTTCCAGATTTTGGTAAAGAGCCCATAAATTTAAGATTAGGACTTTGCACCGATGGAATTAATCCTTTTGGAACTTTAAGCACCCAACACAGTTGTTGACCAGTAATGTTGATAATTTACAATCTTCCTCCTTGGCTTACCACTAAGAGCAATTATACCCCTTCATCCAAGGACATACCCCTTCATCCAAGGATGTTTCGTGGATCAAAGGACATACCACTAAGGGGTTATTTGTGGATCAAAGGACATACCCCTTCATCCAAGGACGTTTCGTTGCATACGGAAGAGTTGATAAGTGAAATAATACGAATAATAACTTATTTGCTAGTTTCTTTTTTAACAAAATTCATGTCATAATTGGTATTAAGCTTTTTGTCATGTGAACAGAATTATTGGGATGAGATGAAGAAACGAGGGGAGGTTGTTCCTTCTGAAAGAGAAGATGTGTTGGTTAAGGCAACGGGGAAATTTGACCGACCTGGATTTACAAGAGGAGTTGGAGGCTCTGTTGGTTTTACTAGCTTTTTTGGAAAATCAAATAATCCGGGAGCTAATAAGAAGTTGTATACGGAAGATGATTTTCGGTTGTTTAAGGAAGCGGTGAAAAAAGAGGCAATATAATGATTGACGTACAAAGCTTGGTAAAACAACATGTGTCAGAAATTTTAAAGGATCATCTCCAATCGAAGTCGTCAAATGACATCGAAATTACAAAGACTAAAGATGTCTCCTCCTCTCAGGTTCAAAACAGTTGTCATTCTACCAAGCTTGATGATCACTTTATTGAGTTAGAGGTATGTATAATTTCTATGACTATATTATATTACTAGCTTTTTAGTTAAAATTTTACATTTTCCTTTTATTTATTCTTGCAGGGTCCCGTCCCATGTCGGCTGGCTGTGTTTGTTGCTGAGTCAAAAATCGTTGTCGCCGAGGGAACAGTATGGCCATGGGTAGAAGGTAAGATGGTGCACAACACACCATTGACTTGTCAAAATCTTCATGTATCCATTGATCATGTCATAGATGGGAATGCACTACTTCCAATTCCGTGGGATGAACATGAAAGGGTTGGTGAGGTTATCGGAAGCTTTGCACAATGGCCTAAATCATTGGTTTTGTTAGGAACTAACGAGGTAATAATAAAATGTACATGTAATTTATTTGCAATTATATTTTCAACTAAAAAAAACTAGTTAAGTGTTGTTTTAATTCTATGCTAGGATGATCCTATGGCTAGAGATGAGGGTCAACATGTTACTTCTAAAGAGACAGCTAAACTCACTTCAGAAAAAATGCATACGTCTGCTAGAAAGAAGGTTCAAGAGGTCGTTGATCAGGAGGTAATGAGCCACTTACTGGTTTGATTTTAAGATGTTTTTGTTATTATTTATTCTTATTTTGTTCTTAAAACATAAAATTATTAGGTGATGTCAACAAAAAACAAAAAGGGCCCTCTAAATAAGGACGAGTTAAGCCATTTGGATGTGCATTGTCAGAGATTGGAAGACATGATATGTTCTGCTTATTCCGGAGGATATTCGTTGTTTACTATAGAGATTAGTAACTTAGTGTATTCTTACGAAAGCCCGATTAAGCTGATAATCATGTTTGATGATATTAGGGAGATTTTCAGATATGAATGGTTAAATATATCGATACTTCAACTTTGGGGAAGGTATTATTTTTCTCATAATATTTCAATTGCGTATTTCTTTATAAATGTCTGTATATACATTTATATACTTATAAATTTTATTCTCACAAAATTGTACCTTCTTATATGAATATGGAACACAATGTGGAGTGACGAAAGAACTAGTAGGATTTTTGTGTCCCGATAGACTTTGCACATATATGCATTCTTCGGTTGAGATGGAGAGATACTTAACTGCAGCTTTAAAGAAGCAACAAGATAAGAGATATGTGATCGGTGCTTTTTATGAGTCGTGAGTATTAAATTCTTTTCCTGCATTTTATCAGTTAGATGACTAAATTAAAGAATTTATAAGTTTGTTATTTTATATAGCTCGCATTGGATGTTGGTTGTATTTTATCTTCGAGATAATATTGCATATATTTTTGACTCGGATCAAGCGACAAAGAAGAAATGGGAGATAAAAAGTTGCTTATCATTGTAAGTTCAATTGACTAACAACATTAAATTATAGTCATTTATTTATGTATGAATGATAGGTAATATGATTACTTTTCATGTATAACATTTTAGGGCTTGGAAAAGGTATTCTTTTAGGGCTGGAACGCGCAATATGTAAAAAAAAAACGAGCTTCAAATAAAAATGATCGAGGTATGAAGTTGTCTTTCTTAACAATCCAATCTTCAAATAAAAATGATCGAGGTATGAAGTTGTCTTTCTTAACAATCCAATTACGCCGCTCTTACCAGCCTACCCCATGTATTTATATATTTTGTTCATGCATTTTGATTCATCTAGAAAATGTTTGATTTTGGTGTTATGTGATCTTTGTCCAATCTTCAATTTTGCACGTTGAAGATTGATTCGGAAAAATAATCAAAATGATAGTTTGATACTATATATACTTGTTTAAATTATTAAATAACGGGGCTTACTAAGTCACTTTATTTAATTTATTATTACCTTGTGATTGTAGCGTATATGTTTGAGCTTATAGTCTTTACTTAACTATTAAATTTGTAAAAATATAGTGCCCTCAACAGCCAGGAAGTTATGAGTGTGGTTATTATGTTATGAAGTGGATGTATGATATTACCTTACACTACGCATCATCGGAGGACGACATAGAAAAGGTATATCGATTTCTTAATATGTAAAGACGTTGTTTGAATTTGTGTACAAATATATTTTTATGTAATTTTTTTTAAGTGCCTACCTCTTCTAAAATTGCGTTCACTCCCTGATTATCGTCCGTTTTTATGTAGTGTGTTTCAGGTACGGAAATGAACACTGAACTAATGAACGAGGTTCGAGAACTGTGGTCACTTTATTGTGTAAAGAACATCTAATGTATGTAATAGGTTTAGATTCTTAGAAACTGCAACCGAACACATAAAACATTTTTTGTCGTAGGATCTAGCTAGTACTGTTTTTAATTACTTTATTGAATGGATGGATTGTAATATGGATGGCATTTTTTGGTATGAAATGAAGTTGTGTTTGTTGGAAGCCGTGAGGTTGCTGGTTTATTGTTTATGTCATTATCGATACAGTTTGCAGGTATTAAATAGTGTGGGAATGTGAACTTTGCAAAGAAGGTGCTGCTGAATTTTATGCAGCATTTAATTGCGGCTATATTATTGAATTTGCATTGCTCAAATTTACATCGGTTATAGAAAAGAACCGATGTTAATGTAAATGCAATTTAATATAGTTTACATCGTTTACTAATTAAAACCGATGTTTATAACAGGTAAAATACATCGGTTTAATTTATAATTGATGTAAATAAGGTGATATTTACAGCGGTTTTGATCCAAAATCGATGTAATTATTGAATGTTAATATAACTTACATCGTTTACTAATTAAAATTGATGTTTATAACAGGTAAAATACATCGGTTTAAGTTATAATTGATGTAAATAAGGTGATATTTACAGCGTTTTTGATCCAAAATCGATGTAATTAATGAATGTTAATATAACTTACATCGGTTACTAAGTAAAACCGATGTTAACAACATGTAAAATACATCGGTTTTAGGCATAATTGATGTTAATAAGGTCATATTTACCTCGGTTTTGATGGAAAAGTGATGAAATTAAGACCTTATTAACATCGGTTATACCTACTAACCGATGTAATTTTAATGTCATTAACATCGGTTGTACAACCGATGTTTTTGCTAAAATAGCTGTAAACAACGCCCCCAGAAACATCGCCCAAAACCGATGTAAATAAACCTAAAAAACCGATGTGAATGGCACTTTTTCTACTAGTGGTTCACAAAATAAGACATGATTGTGCGATACTTATAATAATCGTTCCGTCATGTTGAGTATTTAATTACAGCTAAGGTTTGTGAACCTTCACTTTTTGTGTTGTGAATCTTCGACCCAATTTTGTGAAACTACTTGAAAAATAGGAATTTTATTTGTTAAAGGAGGGCATCAGTTTGTGAATCCTACAGCTAAGGTTTGTGAATCTGAGATCTTAGTTTGTGAAACTAGCTCCTATGAAAACTCGTATGAAAACGATTTGAACAATTTATGATCAAGTTTCACAAAATAAGATATAAGATTCACAAAATAGCCTCTAGGATTCACAAAATAAGACATGATTCTTGAATATGAGACGTGATTTTATGACTTTTTATTTTCTTAGGTGTTGATTCCAATGCGAACTCCAACAGAGAGGATAGTGTTTCTGTTAATGCTCGTGTGGGTTCTGGTGAGGCTTCTGGTTCCAATATTGGTTATGGTGAGGGTGGTGAGGGTTCTAATGTTGGTTCTGGTGAGGATGGTGAGGGTGGTGAGGGTTCTAATGTCTTAACAACCCCTACAGTACTCACTATGTCTCCTATTTTAAGTTACACACCGGGTGGCAGTGAGGAATGGATAAGTAGGGTTGAAGAGAAGTTTACACCTGTGATCGGCAAAAGATTTGTGAGCATAGAAAAAGCGATGAAGTTCTATGAAATTTATGCTCTTGCTTCTGGGTTTGAATCAAGAAAGTCTTCAACTAAGAGATCCCGAGATGGTGAGGTTCGAACAAAAGTCCTTCTTTGCCATCGTGAAGGTTTTAATAAGAGGAAGAGACGCCCTATAATCGGTGCAAAAACTGACTCTACAAGTGGTGCAAAATCCAGTGCTAAATCCGGTGCGAAATCAGGCGGAGGCGGAGATGAAGTTGAATGTTCTAGTAGGAAAATATTTACAAGAATAACCAAAATTAAAAGGTGGGGTTGTAAAGCAATGATCAAATTCGTAGTCGATGTAAAGGCGTACAAGGTTGAACAATTCCATGAGGCTCACAATCACGAATTGATTTCGGTTAAAGATAGGGAATTTCAGAAACTTGCCGAAAATCTGTCTGAGTATCATAAGCAAACTATAATCAATAATTTGAAGGCAAATGTTGGGGCAAGTAAAACATATCAGTTATGCAAGGAGCAAGCAGGGGGTTACGAGAATGTGGGAGGTTCACTTTTGCAATTCAAGAATTTCCAACGAGATGTGAAATGTTTTATAAAGGATAAGGATGCAGAAATGTTCTTGTCACGTTTCGAAACCCTCCGTGAAACAAAAGGGCTCCAATTTGCGTATGAAACAGATTCAGATAATTGTCTGTCAAGGATTTTTTGGACGGATGCAGAATCGATAAGATGTTACTCTATTTTTGGCGATGCAATTTCATTTGATCCTACTTATGGCACTAACAAATATGGCATGAAGTTCACGCCTTTCACTGGCATCGACAATCATAAAAAGTCCATAACCTTTGGAGCTGCCCTTTTATCTCATCTCATGAAGACGATGATTCTTTCGTTTGGGTTTTTCAGCAATTTCTGAAATCAATGGGTGGCAATGAACCAAACTACATAATCTCCGACCAAGACCAAACATTAATTACTGCAGTTCCACGTGTGTTTGTATATAAACTTAAATGTTTGAAATCGTTTTCATGAGTTTTCATAGGAGTTTCACAAACTAAGATCCCAGATTCACAAACCTTGACTGTAGGATTCACAAACAGATGCCCTACTTTAACAAATAAAATTCCTAATTTTCAAGTAGTTTCACAAACTTGAGTCGAAGATTCACAACACAAAAAGTCAAGGTTCACAAACCTTAGTTGTAGGATTCACAAACAGATGTCCTACTTTAAGAAGGAAAAATTTTCAAACTTGAGACCTAGATTCACAACACAACAAGCCAAGTTTCACAAACCTACTTTAAATAAGTAGGTTTCATAAGAGGGGGGCGTGGTATCCTAAATTTAGGATGGGAAAAGGTTTTCTTACTTGAATAGTGGTGAATCCTAGTGCCTATTCAAATCGTTTTGAATAGTTTTTTGTTACACTTGCAGATGTGTTTAAAAAAGCAAGACATAGGTTTTGTATGTGGCACATCATGAAAAAAGTAACCAACAAAGTTGGGAGCTCAATTTGCAAAGACACTGATTTCTTAACTCGTTTTAACAATGTCATCTGGGACAACGATATGGAGCCTAAGGAATTCGAAGAAAAGTGGGCTAAGGTCATTAGTGAGTTCTCATTAGAAGGAAATACTTGGTTGAGCGGGAAGTTTGATATAAGGGAGCAGTGGATACCCGCTTATTTTAGGAATGTTTCGATGAGTGGTATTTTGAAAACCACACAAAGATCGGAAAGTGGGAATAGTTTTTTCAAGAGATTTGAAAATAAGTATGGGACTCTTGTAGAATTTTGGATGAGGTATGAGAGTGCAATAGACCAACAAAGACACACTCTAAAGAAGCTTGAAGCGGATAGTAGCAACTCAATACCCGAAACTCTTTTCGGGTTAAACTGGGAGGCTCATGCAGTGAAGGCGTATACACACGAAATTTTCTATGAATTCCAAGAGGAGGTAAAGTGTGCGGTAAACGCGTGTAGTGTGGTTGGATACACCCCACCAGATCCAGAAACGCATTTTGAAGTTTCAATGGTTGAAGACGCAAATAATAAAAAGACATATGGAGTTGAGTACAATAGGAGGAAGATGGATGTAAGTTGTACATGTAAACTCTTTGAAAGGAAGGGTATTTTCTGCAATCACATCATTTGGATTTGCTCGGGGAAATTTAAGGAAATACCTGACAAATACATTTTGCGTAGGTGGAGTAAGAAGGCACTGAGAAACCCAATTTATGATTCTAATGGAAATCTTCTTCACAACTACAATGCTAATAATAGTAGGAAAATTGGAATGTCTGGCGTGTGGTCTGAAATTTACGCAACTGTAGGTATCCTCAAAAGAAAAGAAGAATCGGATATGAGTGAATTTGCCAATTTACTTAAAGAATTCCGAGAGAAACTTGAGCCAAAATCGGAGCCTATGACCAAAGAACAACATTTGGAGGTCCTTCTCAATGTCAAGGCTCCAAAAGAAGTGAAAGTCTTACCCCCTAAGATGTGTAAAAACAAAGGTAGCGGTAAAAGGATGGTGAGTAACAAAAATAAGGCAATTAAGAAGGCGGAAAAACCGAAAAGGCTATGTGCTAATTGTAAACGTATGGCACGTCATGACAAAAGAAATTGTCCAAATGATTTCGTAGAGCATCCTTCCGAAAACCAAGTAATTATTCTTCCACAATATTTCTTTAAATTTTTTCTCTCTTATAATTTCAAATATTTGTTACCATCGTTGTGATTCCTAGACAATATTTTTTCAAATGAGTATCTAATTAAAGGTTTCTTCCTTTACACAGGTGCATACATCATAAGAGGAAGAAGAGGAAGAAGCGGAATAGAGAGTGAAGAAGCGGAAGAGAGAGTGATGAATTCCCAGGATGACGAGGATTGAATAAACACAAGCTTTAACTACCGTTTCTTTTTGTTTGATTTTTTTTTGGTTTTCAACTCAAGCATTTGGTATTATGTTTTTGGTTAGCATTTTATGATTTTGTATTATTTGATGATTTTGTGAATGCTAGACCATATTTTGTAGAAGAAAGGTAGACATCAATTTATGAAATCGTTTGATTTTATGAAACGTGTCTGATTTTGTGAAACCAAAACCGAGACGTCAGTGGGTGAAATCGTTTTAGTTTAAAGGTTACTATTTCATATTTTGTGAATACAATATGTAAATTTCTATTTGCTTCACAAATTGAGATCCTAGTTTCACAAACGTCTGCCATACTTTCACAAATTCATCACATAGATTAGCTGTAGATTCACAAACTATAAGGCCAGGTTGTACAAAGTCAAATCCTATTTTTAAACACTAAGTTCATAGATTCACAATTCAAAAGTGTGAGATTCACAAACCGAGGCCCTAGATTCACAAAAGTGCAAGTTGAACTGCTTGTCTACTAAACAAAAATATTTATACAAACTATTGGAAACGCATGTCTTCTAAATTATGGATTAACACCGTCTGTATTGTCTTCATCCCTTGATCCCACCGTATTTATCCCTTGCTCCCACCAGTACAAAACAAAAACTTTAGGAGAAAACCTATACCAACAAAAACAAGCAATCGTATAGGATTAGTTAAATAATTTACACCAAAGTTATATATAGAAGGAAATGACATCAGTTTTAAGACAATAAATTATACCTTCATACTATTTTTCTCCCATTTAAGAAGTTCTAAACTTGTGGACTTTCGATATTGAGGCAGGTTCTGCAAAGATCGATAATAACATATATTAGACTTTATATCTTAGAGACATAAAAAAAGACCAATAGCTCCTAGAACAAACCCCAAGAAAGCTATTGTTTCTTGGTTTTCAAGCTTCACATTCGGAGTAAAAGACACTCCAGAAAACCAACAACTTAAACTTCAGCTACCACACAGAAAATATGACTTGGTAGCAAGAATTTTGAGAAATTGATCTAGTAGATAGAAGATTCTTACCTCAAAGTATTTAGTGTCCTTCCATAAAATCTCATTGTCCACCGCACTCAAAAACTTCAGCACGAACACTCCACAATCATAGCTATACACAAAGATATTAATTATGAATTAGTAGTGTTTAACATTCAAATACACGATTCTTAGTTTCTTGAACTAACAGTAAAACATTAGTAAGGAAGATAAACGCTTACATTGCTTTTTGTTGAGTGACACAAACATTATCAAAGTTCATCATGTGGATGTACTTCAAATGCTCATATGACGGTGTACAGCTCAGAACACCAGCACTATTGTAAAACTGAAAGTGAAATGGTAAATAAAGATTTGAAAATTTTGATTTATACATCTCAAACACTAAAAACATTATGTTGGAAAAGAAATCGTACAATCTCCATCGTGTACTCGTTCTCAGGGTCACTAAGTAAAGACATGCACGAGTCAAGTATGTAACTTTCCTTTCGTTTCAAATCACAGACACACGCCCACTGTTGGACCAATTTCATAGTTTTGATAATGGCATGTGTTTACGTAATAATATGTTTTACTCAATATATCATATGCGTGTAATTGTGTGCTTTAGTCTTATTATAGCTAGCAACAATTATGAGAAGAAAGATCAAAGTTAGGCATAACTTTGCCAAAGTCTGTGAGACAAAGTTATAACAACTTCAGGAATAACTTTGGAAGTGAACATGGAAGTTATAGCTAACCAGGCATAACTTTAAAGAAAATCGCTTCAAGCAAGATCTACATAAAACAACACGAGACTCAAGATGGAGGGTCTTTGTGATCAAGATGAAGAGATGATCTGTATACTGAAGATCTTTGTGAAGATTAGATAGTATAGGTCGTCATTCGGTAACTATTCCATTCGAGAGATTTTATGTTCAAAAGTTATAGCTTTAGCCTATGACTTTGGATGATAAATGTTGATGCATGATTTTGGAAATAAAATGTTTTGAAATGTTTTCAAAAGTAAAAGAGTATTTTTATATTTATCAAAAGTTTCAATAGAGAATATATTTATAAGATTCTATTGGTTAGTAATACAACTTATGGGTTGTCATGCTACCTAGGATTTCTAATATATTATATCTCAATTTGTTGTTAACCTAATTAGCCCACCTAGTGTTTGAGCCATCTAGGGTTTCGTGAAACCTAGTGTTTGTGCCACCTAGGGATGCGTGCCTCCTAGGGTTTCGTGAGCTAGGAATTTCGGCCTCCATAGGTTGTTTTCCTTGTTTACCTAATCTAGGATTCTACTATATCTTTACAACAATATTTTGAGATATTAAAATAAATATATTTCTATAAGATAAACCAAATAATATTTTGAGATAAAGATATTTCTAAAAGATTAGCAAATATTATTTTATGATAAGATAAGTATCTTTATTAAATATTATACTAGGGTTTTAGATCTATTATGATTTTACTTCTATAAATACTCATTCACATATTATTTACAAAACACACGAAATACACTACAATCACACGGCACATCTATTTACTAGTGTTGATTTTCCAAAATCGTTTTAAAGCAAACCTTTGAGCAAAATATTTATTATTTTTAGAGTTTGTTTTTTCAAAAGAGTCGTGCATCAATTATTATCAATCGCTTGAGTGAAATACGTTATTGGATAATAGTAAATCATTATAAGCTTACAATTCTTTAACGGGAATCTGTGTGAGTTATATTGTACTTTCTTATTAGCGTAAGATAGTATAGAGTATTTAGCGATACTCACCTGGAGTTATAATCATAGTGTTGATTATACGAGTGGGTTGATAATTTTTGTAATCCGTAGAAATGTTACTAACAATTATTAATCGAGAATCGTGGACTTATGTTTCAACGGTGAAACTGAACACTTCAAAAATCGTGTGCCTCTCTCTTATCTCTTTACTTTTTGTTATTTCGTTACTCGCGCTTACTTTGATTAATTAATTAGTTGATTTTAATTCATAAGATCTAATAATTAATTACATATCATATAAATCGAAAAAGTGGGGCTAGTTTTTAATACTCAATTCACCCCCCCTCTTTCGTATTCGATCAATAGACTCTACAATTGGTATCAGAGCCTCGTGCTCTTGATTTCCTTACAGCAAGGAGTCTGATCCATTTATCTTTTTATTTTTATTTATTTTCCGCTGCATTTAATTTTATCAAAAAAATCAGGAGAAGAAAATAAAAATTTTATTTTAATGGATTCCAAACATCTGAAGTGTCCCGTATTCGATGGGAAGAACTACAGTTTATGGAAAAATATGATGACCCATTTCATAAAGGGTAGCGATTGGGAGTGTTGGCTAATCATTAAGAATGGTCCTAATAAGATCATGCTTGGATCTGCTACTGACATTTCCATCGAAAAGAAAGAAGATGACTATGTTGAGGCAGATTATAAGAAAGCTGAGAAAAATTCATAAGCTATTAGTCTGTTGCAAAACGGCATGACTCATACCGAATTTGATCGTTTCTCATCTAGTTCTACTGCCAAGGAAATATGGGATGGTCTAGAGTTAGCATATGAGGGGACAACTGTTGTCAAAAAGCAACGTATCGCACTACTGATGCGAAAGTACGAATTGTTCTCTATGGAACACAATGAATTGCTTGACAGCATGTCCACTCGCTTCTCTAGTATCATTAATGAATTGAAAAATCTTGGAAAAACTTTTGACTCCGAGGAAATTGCCAGGAAGATCCTTAGAAGTCTATCTAAACGATGGAGACCTAAGGTGACGGTAATTGAGGAATGTAAAGACCTATCTAACCTATCTTATCAAGAGCTACTTGGAACCCTAATGGCTCACGAGATCACTCTTGATGAAGATGAGGCAAATGATAGTAATAGCAAGAAAGTGGCGTTACAAGCCGAATCTAGTGAAAGACAAGATTCGGATCTTGAAGATGAAACGGTGTTATTTGCTAGACGTTTTAAGAAAAAATTCTTTAATAAACCACAAGGGAAAACGTTTAACAATAACACTAACAAATCTTACAAAAAGCCAATTGAGTCAAAAGGGTCTCTCTCAAGTCGTGGTTGCTTCAAATGTGGGGATAATGATCACATGATCAAAGATTGCCCCACATAGAAGAAAATCAAAGACAAAAATCAACGAGACAAAACCAAGAAGGAATTCAAGCAAGTGATGATGGCTTATTGCTGGGGAGATCTCGACACAGAGGACGACGAGTCAGAGGAAGAAGAAGTCGCCAACTTGTGTCTAAGCAACGTCAGTCTTGACCTAATTTCTGACGATGACAATGAAAGTGAATCCGAGATGTGTCTTGTTGGCAACTCAGATTCAGAACCAGATTCAGAAGATGATGAAGAGGTTAGTCATCTTGAACTTAAAAAGCAAGTTAAGAATTTATCTAAGAAGTCTTTAATTAAGTATTTTGAAGAAGCCTTAGATCATTGTCATGAGCAGAGTCTAGAATTGAAAGATCTTAAAGAACAAATTCTTGACATTGCTGAGGAAAATCAACTTCTTAAGGCCAAAGCTAAAAAGCTCAAGTCTAAAGTTATGGCAACTTCAGCTATAACTTCAGACAAGACAAATGTTGAGAAATAGGCTCTTGAGTCTAAAGTTATAGCTAATGAAGCTATAATCTCAGAGTTAAAGCTCAACATTAAGCATCTTCAAGCCAAAGTTATAGCTAATGAAGCTATAACTTCAGAATTGAAGAAAGTCAATGAGCTTTTACAATCTGACGCTAAGGCAAAGGAAGTTGTTATCCTTGATCACGAGAAAGTAAACTCCTTTCTTTCTCAGCAATTGAAAGATATAAAGGCTGAATTCTCCCAAGCCAAAAGTCAACATAATGAGGAGAAACTTATCTTGAACAAACGTTTCAATGACTTTTGTGAAAATTTCAAAAAGAACAATCCCTCCAAAGACTCGAATGTAGACCATTCGCTATGTGAAAAAGAAATTCAGTCTTTGAAGGAACTGCTCCTACATGCACGAAAAGTTCATGATAAGTGGGAAGGAAGTCAGAAGGTCTTAGACTTCCTTACCGAACAGTCTAACAATAACATGAAGATGGGTCTAGGTCATGAATGCTATAGTCGTAGAGACCATAATAAGTGCAAATCCACTCCTTCTGACCGTGATTTCAGAAGAAGGAAGTACGTCAATCTTTCAGAATATCTGATTTGCAATTATTGTGGTCACAACGGTCATGTGAAAGATAATTGTGTTAAATATGTCAACGACAACAAAAATCAAACTGAGTTTGTTAAAGAACATGATGTGTCTAGTGTCAGTGAGTCTGAACATGAACCGCAACGTGATGAGGTTAGAAATAATGAGTTTAGATGGTTCTATGACATAACTTTCGATTACACATCTGTACCTTCAAAATTTAAACCTTATGTGAATTTGAAGCAGTCATTTAAACCTAATGTGAGTCGCAACAATAACAAACATTATAATAAACCTAGAAAGCCTTATCCTAAGAAGAAAAGAATTGTCAAACAGGTATGGGTTAGGAAGGATCAAATATATAGAGTCACTAACCAAAAAGGACCCAACTTAGCGTGGGTACCTAAAAGCTGTATTTGATTCTCTTGCAGATAATAGTGAAAGAAAATAATCTATGGTATCTCGACAGTGGGTGTTCGAGACACATGACCGGAAACAAGAATCTTTTTCTTTCACTAGAGCCCTTCAACGGTGGCAAGGTCACTTTTGGAGACAACAAGAAGGGAAATATAATCGGTGTAGGTAAAATTGGTATATCTTCATTACATGCTATTAATAATGTATATCTGGTAGATGGCCTTAAGCATAACTTGCTAAGCATCTCTCAACTATGTGACAAAGATAACAAAGTCGTTTTTCATTCAAATGTTTGTCGTATCATAGTTGAAGGTACTAGTAATGTTATCTTAGAAGGTCTACGTAAACGGAACGTGTATATGATTGATTTAAACAAAGTCACTACAAGTTCCTTTACGTGCATGAAAGTCACCGTGGATGATTCATGCTTGTGGCACAAGAGGTTTGCACACATCAGTCCAACAATTTTAAAGAAACTCAAATCGTGGGATTTAGTTGAGGGTCTACCCTCAATTAAATTTGAACAAGAAAAGATGTGTGACTCATGTGCCCGTTGCAAACAAGTTAGATCTTCATTCAAACCAAAAAGAGTAGTAAGTACAGAGCGTCCACTTGAGTTGGTACACATGGATTTGTGTGGACCTATGAAAGTAAGAAGCCGCGGTGGATCAAGGTACGTATTCGTCCTAGTCGACGACTACTCAAGGTATGTATGGCCTATCTTTCTATTTACTAAAGATGAAACTTTCGATGAGTTTGTGGTACTAATGAAGCTCGCCCAAAACAAGTATGATAAAAAGTTAGTTTCCATTCGTACCGTTCATGGCACCGAATTTGATAATCAAGCCTTTATAGAATATTGTAGGGAGAATGGTGTAGGACACAACTTTTCTGCACCACGAACCCCACAACAAAACGGTGTCGTGGAACGTATGAATAGAACATTAGAGGACATGGCCCGCACTATGCTTTTGTGTAGTGGCCTTCCTAAGAGCTTTTGGGCTGAAGCCATTAGTACTGCATGCTATGTGCACAATAGAGCTATGATTAGACCTATTCTCAAAAAGACTCCCTATGAACTTTTAAGAGGGAGAAAACCCAATATAGCTCACCTTTGTTGCTTCGGTAGTAAATGTTTTGTCCATAATAATGGAAAAAGTAATTTAAGCAAATTTGATCCACGAAGTGACGAAGTTGTGTTTGTTGGTTATTCTAATCATAGTAAAGCTTTTAAAGTATTTAACAAAAGAACGTTGTGCATAGAAGAAAGTGTTCATGTTGTATTTGATGAAGATAATGTGCCTGAGCAAGTTGAACAGAATGAAGAAGAAGACATGAATGATCCAGACTTTCGCCTCTCTAGAGAAGACGAGCCAGAAAAGAATGAAGAAGTTATTGAAGGAATCAATGATGAACTTGATAAATCCGCAAATGACCTTGAACAGAGAACTGAGACAATTGTTGATGATACGAATGTCTCTTCTCAAAACAAGGAAAAGGAAACTGAAGTTATAGCCGATGATGCTATAACTTTGAACCAGGATCAAGATGGTGTAACTAAAGTTGTACCAACTTCAGCTATAACCCCAGAGTCCAACTCAGGGGGAACCAATCTTGATTCTGAATCATTTGTGGAAAGTGATAGTTCATCAGATGATGATGAGCCTAGGAACTCTAAAAAATGGAAATATAAGAGTTCTCATCCTATGGATTCTATCCTAGGAAGTTTGAATAAGGGAGTTCAAACGAGGCGAACATTAAATAACTTTTGTTCATTCTATTCTTTCTATCTATCATAGAGCCTACCAACATCAAAGAAGCTCTTGCAGAATCCGACTGGATTGTAGCAATGCAAGAGGAGCTTCAACAGTTCGAACGTAATAAAGTATGGCACCTTGTGCCACGACCTCCCAATCGAACTGTGATTGGTACTCGATGGGTATTCAGAAATAAATTGGATGATTCAGGAGTTATAGTTCGCAACAAGGCTCGATTGGTCGTTCAAGGTTATAATCAACAAGAAGGGATTGACTATGACGAGACATTCGCTCCAGTAGCAAGACTTGAAGCTATTCGCTTGCTCATCGCCTTCGCAGCTCACAAAGGAATGAAATTATTCCAAATGGACGTTAAGACTGCATTTCTTAACGGTTATTTGGAAGAAGAGGTTTTTGTTGAACAACCTCCTGGATTTTTGAATAGCAAGTTTCAAAACCATGTTTTTAAACTCGATAAAGCTTTATATGGTTTGAAACAAGCGCCTAGGCTTGGTACGACAGATTGTCAAAATTTTTATTACAAAACAATTTTAAAAGAGGATCTGTCGACAAAACCCTATTTCTAAAATCCGAGGGTTCTGATTTACTTGTTGCTCAAATTTATGTAGACGATATTATTTTTGGTTCTACTAACAATAAATTGTGCAAGTATTTTTCAGATCTTATGACCTCAGAATTTGAAATGAGCATGATGGGAGAATTAAAATTCTTCCTAGGATTGCAAATTCAACAAACCAAAGAAGGAATAAAGATTCACCAACAAAAATATGTCAAGGAGCTAATCAGAAAATTTGGTATGGAGAACGCTCATCCAATGGACACACCTATGGTAACTGATAAAAAGTTGACCTTGGACGAAAATGGTAAGTCCGTAGATGAGACTACATATCGAGGTATGATTGGTTCTTTATTATATTTAACTGCAAGTAGACCTGACATTATGTTCAGCGTATGTGTCTGTGCTAGATTTCAATCATGTCCTAAAGAGTCACATATGATTGCAGTTAAACGTATCTTGAGATATTTAATTGGTACATCTAATTTATATTTGTGGTATCCACTTGAGTGTAATTTCGATCTATTAGGATATTCAGATGAAGATTATGCAGGATGTTCTCCAGATAGAAAAAGTACCTCTGGATTTGCTACTTTTGTTGTACCTTGCATAATTACTTGGGGCTCAAAGAAACAAAATTCGGTTGCGTTATCTACTGCAGAAGCCGAATATATCGCTGCAGGACTGGTATGTTCTCAACTACTATTGTTAAAGCAACAACTATGTGATTACGGTGTTAATGTTGGTTGTATGCCAGTTTTCTGTGATAATACGAGTGCTATTATTATTTCCAAAAATCCAGCTCAGCATTCTCGTATTAAGCATATAGACATTAGACATCATTTTTTACGTGACCATGTAGAAAAGGGCAACATTAAACTCGAATTTTGTAGTACTCAAAATCAATGGGCTGACATTTTAACAAAGGCGTTAGCAAGAAGACGTTTTGAGATTTTGCGGTTGGAAATTAGTTTAATCGGTAGCAATTAAATTCATCTTATTTATTTTGTGAACCTGCATGACTGGCTAGAATAAGACGAGATTGTATGACTGTGTCCGCATTTTTCATTGCTAGTATATTTGTGTTTAATATTATATATTTTACGTGAGTATCTTGCATATTAAGGGTTTTATGGAAATTGATTTATGAACCACATATTTGCCAAAAACCTATCCTATTCACTTTTCTAATTGAACCAAAATTCTACCCATGTATTTCATGTTAGCCGAAATTACCAAATAAAATCACCCTACCATATCTTTTTATTTTACCAAATCCTATCCTTACCATATCTCAACAATTAATTACCTAAGATTCTCTTTCCTACCAAAATTCAAAAAAAAAAAAAAAAAAAAGGAAAATAGGTGTCTCATAGCCGACACATCCCATGTGCCAAGTACAAAAGTACTCTTCCCAATTTTTACAACTCATAATTACCCATCACTTTCACCACATCAACACTTCACAAATTTTTTTAACTCTTTCTCTCCTCCTTCTCCTTCCTCACGGCACCCAAAAACAAACAACAATAAACATTACCCAAAACCTTCAACCTTCATCCATGGCTTCCACTCGATCAAAAATCTCCAAAAACCCAAACCCCAAAACTCCTAAGCCTAGTATGCCCAAAAATACCTCTCCTACTCCCACACAAAAATCACCCACCATAAACCAAACCGAGTCCGTGCGGGTCTTGAGGGTACAAAAAGAAGAAGGTTAAATAACGGCAAAGCTAGAGTCCAAGAAGAAGCTACAACCGAAACTGTCGATACGGTTCCCGAGGTAATTCCACGGGTTACACTCCGTGATTTTTCGCCTCAAGAAACATCTTCCGGGCTTGATAAACTCCGTCTCACAAAAGATGAAAGAAAGATTTTAAACCGAGTTGCTCAGTACGGAATACATGGTGGTCGTCATTATCCGAAAGCTTGGTGTGACAAATATAGGGCTTTAGGATTCCTTACCGACTTTTTAAATTTTCAAGAATGGGAAACCGTGGCACAGTTTTCGGGTCCAGTCTATCCGATTGAGGTAATACAGTTTTTCGCTTCTGTTTCATTAACCGATGGAGTGTTGAATGCCGTCATTAATGAACGTTCAGTTTCGATTTCCGTGACGGACTTTTGTACTCTATTTTCGGTTCCTGATGATGGAATCAAAATCAATCAGAGTACGTCATGGGATGAACTGACGGACATGGCTAAGTTGGAAGTTAAGAAATACTTTGATGTTGGGGCTTCTTTGTCGAGTTGCGTTTTGGTGGGGAGTGTGTCCCCAAAGTTGAAATTTCTGTTAAATTTTTTATGGAACACCGTAATTCCGCGTCAGGGAGGACGGGACAAGATTGCATGTTATGAGATGTTGGTTGTGAAGCATTGGTTGGAGGGAAACCGGGTTAATTTACCTTTTCTTGTATTTTCTCGTATTTCACAAACCGCTTTTTCGGTGACCGAGGACAAGATTTATTCTACTCTTGATTTACCCTACGGGATGTGGGTATCACGGCTCCTTGAGTCAAAAGGGGTCGTTGATGTGAATAGTTATGGTGTTACCGTCAAAGATGACATGTGTGACACGTTCTTGAAATTCATGAAGTTGGATGCTAATGGACCGGAGTTGATGTTTTTGAGAAAAGGGGGTTCGGTCGGGATGCAGCTGGTTGGGGCTGATTTTTCAGGAATTGAGTTAAAGTTGGATATGTTTATGGGAAGTGTGATGGAGCGCCTTGATGCGCAGGACAAGAAGATTGATGCGGTGTTGGACAAGATTGTTCAAACCGTGGCATTGGGTTCCACTAGCTCCACCCGTGACCAAGGTGGGTCGGGTGTGAGTCGTGAGATGAGGGCGTGGATGACGGGTGTGGATGATTGCCTAGCAAAATTGGAAAGGAACATTGTCGATTGTCGACAAGAAATGTATAGGCAAAGGGATCGGATGACATACATGGTGAGCCAAGGCGGTTCTTTGGTTAAAAGTGGTACGAAAATGCGTGAGGGGATGCGTACTATCTTTGATGCAACGGAGGCTCTTTCCTTGAAAGTTCGGAACTTAGACGTTTGCCTCACCGCTCAAGCTACACATGTGTCCTCGTGCCTTGACCGTCTCTCCACTCTCGAGTACCGCACTCGGCCCGGTTATGTTGCACCCTAATATCACCCGCCTACCCAAATACCTTGCTTTTCTTATCCTTGTTTGTTTATTTCTTGAACTACTTAACCAATTCGGCCCATTTTGGCTTATTTAAACTTTGTTCTATTTGACCCACTTGGCACCTAACAATATATTTTGTGGTTTGTAGTTCTTAATTCACATTTGCACTTGATTTTGCTTGGTATATATCATTTTATATTGCGTATTTTGCATATCTATTTCTTGCCTTGACGTGTGTTATTCTAGTCGTTTTATGTCTTTGTTCTTGTCTTTTCAATGATGCCAAGAGGGGGAAGAAATGATATGATTTGAGTCTTTGCTTAAGTTTGCTCCTTGTCAAGACTCGTTATCTCTTAAAGTCTTTCGAGCTATATTTTTGGCTAAGTTGTTATGTTCTTGCGATCAAAGTTGCTATAACTTTGGAGTGCTTTGTTGAGGGGGAACCATACTTAGCCACATTGTTAAGAGGAAATCATAAGAGACTTGTCATCATCAAAAAGGGGGAATTTGTTGGACCAATTTCATAGTTTTGATAATGACATGTGTTTACGTAATAATATGTTTTACTCGATATATCATATGCGTGTAATTGTGTGCTTTAGTCTTATAATAGCTAGCAACAATTATGAGAAGAAAGATCAAAGTTCGGCATAACTTTGACAAAGTCTGTGAGACAAAGTTATAACAACTTCAAGAATAACTTTGGAAGTGAACATGGAAGTTATAGCTAACCAGGCATAACTTTAAAGAAAATCGCTTCAAGCAAGATCTACATAAAACAACACGAGACTCAAGATGGAGGGTCTTTGTGATCAAGATGAAGAGATGATCTGTATACTGAAGATCTTTGTGAAGATTAGATAGTATAGGTCGTCATTCGGTAACTATTCCATTCGAGAGATTTTATGTTCAAAAGTTATAGCTTTAGTCTATGACTTTGGATGATAACATATTGATGCATGATTTTGGAAATAAAATGTTTTGAAATGTTTTCAAAAGTGAAAGAGTATTTTTATATTTATCAAAAGTTTTATTATAGAATATATTTGTGAGATTCTATTGGTTAGTAATACAACTTATGAGTTGTCATGCTACCTAGGGTTTCTAATATATTCTATCTCAATTTGTTGTTAACCTAATTAGCCCACCTAGTGTTTGAGCCACCTAGGGTTTCGTGAAACCTAGTGTTTGTGCCACCTAGGGATGCGTGCCTCCTAGGGTTTCGTGAGCTAGGAATTTCGGCTTCCATAGGTTGTTTTCCTTGTTTACCTAATCTAGGATTCTACTATATCTTTTCAACAATATTTTGAGATATTAAGATAAATATATTTCTATAAGATAAACCAAATAATATTTTGAGATAAAGATATTTCTAAAATATAAGCAAATATTATATTATGATAAGATAAGTATCTTTATTAAATATTATACTAGGGTTTTAGATCTACTATGATTCTACTATTATAAATACTCATTCACATATTATTTGCAAACACACGAAATACACTACAATCACACGGCACATCTATTTACTAGTGTTGATTTTCCAAAATCGTTTTAAAGCAAACCTTTGAGCAAATATTTATTATTTTTAGAGTTTGTTTTTCAAAAGAGTCGTGCATCAATTATTATCAATCGCTTGAGTGAAATACGTTATTGGATAATAGTACATCATTATAAGCTTACAATTCTTTAACGGGAATCTGTGTGAGTTATATTGTACTTTCTTATTAGCGTAAGATAGTATAGAGTATTTAGCGATACTCACCTTGAGTTATAATCATAGTGTTGATTATACAGTGGGTTGATAATTTTTGTAATCCGTAGAAAGGTACTAAAAATTATTAATCGAGAATAGTGGACGTAGGTTTCAACGTGTGAAACTGAACCACTTCAAAAATCGTGTGCCTCTCTCTTATCTCATTACTTTTCGTTATTTCGTTACTTGCGCTTACTTTGATTAATTAATTAGTTGATTTTAATTCATAAGATCAAATAATTAATTACATATCATATAAATCGAAAAAGTGGGGCTAGTTTTTAATACTCAATTCATCCCCCCCCTCTTTCGTATTCGATCAATAGACTCTACACCCACCAATGCTTGTCTTTTATGATAGGGATAAAAACCTGAGATAGTATCTGGAAAAGAAGAATAAGCAACAATAACAACATTAAAAAGTTTTAATAAGCACAAACAATTATTAGGTAAAAGAGGTTCTTGACCTTTTCAATAGATCTACCATCAACAGGTATGTAAGTGCACTTCACATAATTACCCCAAATAGAAGGATTTTTCTCCTGATCAACTATCTGCTTCAGACAAAACACAAGTTATTGAAGTTTATCAACCATAACATAGGAGACCTGATTTTGGCAAGTATTGAATAAATGCTTCTAAAAAAGTGATACAACTGACATATGCTGTTGTTGGCAAGTAGAGGAGATCTGTTCTACCCACATTCGACTTAATTCCAAACATATCAATGACCTACAAAATAAAATTTGTTAGGAAAAACGATACGTGAAAAAAATAAAACATGTTCAATGATAGTGAAACATGAGCATGGAAATGAACTTCAAAAAGGAACTTAAGATGATACTTACCTGATCCATAATAAAGGCACGTGGTCTAACCGACTGCAAAGCTATTCTGGTAACTTCCATCCACTCCGTCGACACCATAGCCACACTTACATATTTATAAAAATGCAATTAGTAGATATATCACAATGGAAACGAATTCAAAAAACAAAATTTAAGTAAATATGAGAACTCAGTAAGAGTTGCTTACTGTAAGTCTTTCTTTGCTCTCCTTTCCCAAACCAACTTCACTAATTCATTTTCAGTGTAAGGTAGTAGTTGATATCCACTGTCATAATGAGAAAATATCATTGTAGAGCTTTTATTCAGCTAAAACACTAATGTATGTAGGTGTTTAAAAATTGAGTATGAAGAAGGTTGTTACCGAGGTACATAACTCCATTTTTCCGCATCTTGTTGAAATTTTTTTCGTAATATGTTTTCATTGCATGTAATAATGCGATGGCACACCCTCAATGCATAACGTGTGAGTTGAGTTTCCTAAAAATGAAAAATAAGATAATTTTAAAGTGTTTCAAATGCATGTAATCTGTTTTATCAATGTATAAATAAAAAGTGGATGTTAAAAAAGTAATCTTACATTGATTAAGCCTATTGAATAACCATTTTTGGAGCCTTTGAAAGTCTCTAATATGCACAACAAGTGGAGTCCATTGTCAATTTGATCACAATTCAAGCTTGACTTAAGGATAAATACCTCAGGCATCATCCAAGAAACAGATGTCACAACTGGCAACTTTTGTTCTAGAAGGCTGATGAGCAAGTCTTTCTGTATGAACAAAAGAGAGCTTAGTTTTCTTGTTCCATTTTTTTTCATCGTATTTCAGTTTAACACCTTATTTTATGTAGTTTTACAAATTTAAGTCCAAGGTTAACAATTCAAAAGTGCAAGATTCACATAACTTAGCGGTTAAATTCACAAAATAAGTACACCGATCTAACCTGGCCCTCCCATGAACGAGTCCAAGGTTAACAATTCCTAGTTTTACATATACGACAAAAAGTCAATTCCATTGTCAACCGGCCTAACCTGGCCCTCTCATGAACGAGTCCGGGTCAAAGTCAAACTACACCGATCTAATTCGCCACTAAGCTAGAAAGGGTCCCTTTAAGCTAATCTACTCTAACTTCCAACCCACCCCCACCCGGACGGATTTTGAAAAACCCACACAACATAAATGCCCAAAAGCAAAAGAAAAACAAATGTACCGTAGGTTGTATGTAATCAGCATATGTAACAGCCGTGTCCTTCATAGGATGAATGATTTGCAATTTACTATTTCCCAAGTTGAAACAAAACAAAAATGGTGGGCATGAGAAAACGGTGATTGGAGTGAAAATCTGAAAAAGACAGAAAAATACACCAAATAAGAATGGACAGAAATGAACTGAGGCTGAAATTGAAATGGGAACACACAAAATACTTACTAATGACGCTCCAGCAACATCAACATTGTCTAGGTTCTAGAAGAAAAAAAAAAAGGAATATATGTCAGTATCAATTGTAAGTGCACAACATATAAATAAGACTTGGATATAATAGATAGTACTAACAATGTCTTTCGGAAATGACACAAATAAACGACATGGAGAATCACGTGATCTCAATCTCTCGTTATTGTTCAGGATCTCACACCAAACATGTATGACATGAGATGATACTCGATCACCTTCAATGACAGTCTTCAATTCGCTCCTTGTCAATGTGCTACTTTGACTTTTGAACAGAACCTCACTACATACTAAAGCAGCAAAAATAAAAAATCTGTTGGACAGATGTAAAAATGGAAATAGTAAACTAATAGTATCATCACAAATAATATAATTATTTTTTAAACAAAAGAAATACCTTTCATCATATGAATCACCAAGTATGAAATCAAGTATCTTTTTCTCGGCTTGATTCAAATCCCCAAGAAGACTAATGTTTCTTTGGAGATAAGGAGACCGAAACACCTCCGCGGCAAATGCAACCCTCTTACCTCGAACATTCTCTGGAATTTCATTGTCATTGTCAGGAATGTCAAAATTAGTATCATCATGAACATCCACTAGAAATAGAGGAAATGGCATATGGACCGTCGCTGGGGTACTGCATGGAACATCTGTTACCTCATCTAACTTTGCTAAATGTGGGGATCGACGACGAGTGTACACCGCTTGTCTACTGATAGATGGTTTATGTGCAAGTGGAGTATTTTGTATTACAATGGCATTAGGATGATGAACAACAAGGGAAGGGTTAACATTTGTGTTTTCTAACAAAGGTGAAGGTTTTAAAAGGATAACAGGGGAAGTTGTATTTGCCACAACAGGAGATAAATGAAGCTGTTCTGGAGGCACGTGTTCATGTTCTAGAGGCATATGGTCTGTGTTGTGTGTTGGCTGAGAATCAGGCTGAGCGTCAGGGTCATAAGATGAAGTTGTGTTTGCCACAACAAAAGATAAATGAGGTTGTTCTGGAGGCAAGTGTTCCTGTTGTGGAGGGATATGGTCTGTATTGTCCATTGGCTGAGAATCAGGTTGAGCGTCGGGGTCGGGGTCAAGAGATGAACTGAGAGGTTCAGATGAATCATCATCCGATGAAGATAGGAGACGGAAACTAGGACAATATGGTGGCGAACGAGGTTTTTTAAGCTTACGAATAATTGTGTGCACTTTGGTTTTCTGAAACAATTTTACTCTTTCTGCAACTATTGGTTGCATAACGTCACCCACAGCATTCAACGCATCCAATAGTTGAGCTTCAGACCAACCCCATGACGACCCCCAAAAACTCTCGACATTGTCCTTACCCTTTACATTATCAACATTCTCATTATCTTGAAGATCTCGTAAAACATTCTCTACCACCTTGTCAGTATGTACAACGTGATTTTCCACATTGTCCTTACCCTTAACACTATCCACATTCTCATTCTCTTGAACATCCCGTAAAACATTCTCTACCACCTTGTCAGTATGTACAACGTGATCTTCCTCATTGTCCTTACCCTCATTCTCCTCATCTGATTTGCTTTGTTGGGATAAATTAAACCCGTACGCTATACCATCAACAGCCGTGACCATTTTACAAACTACTTCTGAGGAAGGTAGTTTGTTCAAAGCTTCACTAGCAACAGATTTGTACTCCACAAAAGCTTTAGCCAAATTATTTGCCTTGCTAACAAGTTTATCAACAAAGACATTATTAACTTGGCTGCTAGTTGGAACATTGTTTCTGTCTCGATCATCTTTATCTTCTTCCTCCAGAACTGAAGGAATAACCTTCTTTGGCATTGGATGTTGCTCAGATACAATAGTGGGCTTGGAAGATTGCACTAGCTCAATCTTAGGAAGTGGCTTATGATTGATGAAAATTCCACCCTCAACAGAACCATGACCGAAAGAACTTTTTGATTTTAATTCATCCTTTATTCTCTTTGATATAGCTTTTTTTGTCCAAGTAGACAATGTGGGATATTGTCTATTTACTGTACGAACCATAAAAACACACCTATCTAAATAGATAAAAACCAAGACCATAATAGGCCGGCCAAACCAATTCTCCTTGACTGTTTTTTCTTCAGAAAACTCCTCCTTTTGCCACGACAAAACTTGCTCAGCTAGTTTTTTTTTTATGAAATTAAACCAATTATACTCCGAAATCAAAGATGTGTCAGATAGGCTTTTAAGGATTCGCAGACTTGCCTTGTTGCCTTTTACACCACCTAAGAAACTTGAGAAGATGTATACAATAAAGTTTCTTTTGAAATTGTCACCACCATCAAATTGTGTAGAAAGTTTCCTAAGGATGACTTTAACGTCAATTAGATCACCTTCATATTGACTTTTGAAGTCCTCCAAAAGAGATAAAAACTGTGGAGACTTATCTCCGATTGGTGCTTCATCAACTACCAGTGGTCCCATTGGTATTCCCATACAAGCATGAATGTCTTCCTCTAAAATAGGAAGATTGCCATCCAACAAACATCCCTTATACGGGTCAAAAGTAGAAACAAGTCAGTAAGCCAAGTTTCCTGGGACTGTGTCAGTTTGAAGGTGCAAGAGACCCTCAAATCCCATTTGTTGGATTGCCAAAATTTGATTATCTGATGGTTTATTGGTTGGATTGTTGATAAATTGGTAAATACCAGAAGGAGACATCCTACTTCTCAAAGAAGGCATTTTAGGCATTTTATGTGAAATCTTTCTTTTTTTGTTAGCAGGTTCAGCGGGAGTGCACTCACGATTGCAAACAAGCTCCTTCATATTATCTAACTAAAGGGATAAAACACCATTCCTGCATGACCAAATATAAGTTGTTAAAAATGTAGTTTCACAAACCATAGATTAGGATTCACAAAACGATGGCCTACTTTCACAAAGTCAATTCTTATGTTCACAGCAGTTTCAAAAACTAAGGTCTTAGACTCACACCACAAACTAAGATTCACAAACCTTAGGCATAGGAATCACAAAATAAATGCTTACCGACTATTAACTTTTCACCGACTATTATAAGGTTCACATAAATATTTCTATGTTTCATAGAATCATGTCCTATATTCACAACTAAACAAATATATATTCATCATATATTAACTTTTCACATTGGCAGAGAGACCATTATAAGGTTCACAAAATCATACCTATGTTTCACAAAGTCAGGTCCTAGATCCACAACTTAATAAACATATATGCATTATATCATTAACTTTTCACCGTGACTGGCTGACTATTATAAGGTTCACAAAATCATACTTAAGTTTCACAAAGTCAGGAACTAGATTCACGACTAAACAAACATATGTGCATCATATGATTAACGTTTCACCGTGACAGACCGACTATTATGAGGCTCACAAAATCATGTCTATGTTTCACAAAATAAGGTTCTATATTCACAACTAAACAAACATATATACATCATATATCAACTTTTCATTGTGACAGAGCGATTATTATAAGGTGCACAAAATCATATTTAAGTTTTACAAAATCAAGTCCTAGATTCACAACTAAATAAACATATACACATCATACATTATAATAAGTCACATTAGTTAAGTATCTAGTTTCACTAATAACATTTCCCTTCATGTAACCCTACAGTTGCTTGCTTGATAAGAAAAACATCCTGACAAAATCAGTAGCAACATAACATATTCCTCGGCTTAAAACACACCACATCACAGACGACATTATCAGCACCATCGACAAAACTTCAATAGGCATTATCAACATCATCAGAATATCGTTTTGAATATTCAATCAACCAACTCCTACATTCACAAAATTAGATAACCTATTCACAAAATTGACACTCACGCTTGCAAACAAGGTCCTTCATAATTATAATGAACGTTGAGCAGTTTTCAAATATAATGAACGTTGTTTGTGAGACTATTAGAAGGTTTGGAAAAGATTGTCTAAGTTTGAGAAAATCAAGTGTCGGATACACACGAACAAGAAGGGAGACATTAAACGTGACTGAGACAATGTGACGAGTGTGAAAAAAGCAAGTATAAGATTCATATAGACGGGTAGTGTGTCCACAAAAAGCAAACATGCACGCATCATATAATTCAACCATAGACGGGTAGTTGAAATCCAACCATTCTTATAAGCGAGGACAAACAACAAAATAACACAGCAATAACAACACGTTCACTGAACACAAGTTAGAACGCCCCTAGACCTAGATACCATCATAACAACCACCTAATCCAACTTAAATGTGGGGTTAAAATCGTACAAAAACAGATAAGATTCGACAAACAACAAAAGAATGCAGCAAAACAAGAAAACTCTTTCACTAATCACTGCTTATAAACAAACAAATTCAGTTGCAAACACCGGAAATTCCACACAAAGATCCCCTATATATACCCAATGGATTCTGACTAGTATCAACATACATTACACGAGAGAGCAGTGACCGTGAGACTACTCTCGATAGACTGTGCTAAAATTTGATAAACAACAAAATATACAACAATAACAAAAAATCAAAATCACAAAAATTAATTGAATGATAATGAACGAAAATGCAGAAAAACAAAATCTAGGTATGAAATCACTGATTAAATTCAACATCACAAAAATCACATAAAAATGATAAAAAATCAAATAGAGCACAAAAGAATGGAGAAGTAATGAAAGTACCTCAAAATCGAACTAGAACTGATAAAGCAGCGTAGAAAACAATCGAAACCTGCAAAACATAAGCTCAACTCAGTACATAAACTAATTAAGTAGTTGAATGAACAAAATGCAGAAATTAATTGAACGAAAATGAACGCAAATACAGAAAAACGAAATCTAGGTATGAAATACTAAAGGAAAGAAATGAATGATACAAATAAGAGTAGAAAAACAGCGAAAATTGGAAAAAATAAGCTCAACTCAGTTTATACAATAATTAAGGAGTTGCATTAACAAAATTAGGATGAGAAAAAGTATCTAATCGAAAATTAGGATGAGAAAAAGGAGCTGAGAAGCGTAGGTTTCGAAAATTAGGAAAGAAATGACGAAGGTCGAGATCGAAAATGGAGGATTTGCACAAGCGTAGGTTTTGCAAAAGAGAAACAGTGAAAATGAAGTGTGGAAGAGAGAGAAAGCGGGTGAAAATTGAGCTGAGAAGAGAGAGAGAAGGGAAGAAGAGTAAATGAGGAGTAATTAGGGGAAAATCTCAGGTGGTCATGAGTTTTGTAGGGGGCACGTGGCACAATCTGAAGCGGCCATATGTTATAGATCCGATGGTTAGGATAGGTACAGCTGCCTCACCCTTAGAAGGGTGCCTCACATGATTCAATTCCTATATATATATATATATATATATATATATATATATATATATATATATATATATATATATATATTCATGTTGCCGGTCGCCGCCTGAACTCCGACGAGATCACGACCCCCATCACCCTCACCATCACTCGCCTCTCTCCTTCTTCCCCCTTGACACCCTAACAAGCCTCCTCATCACCGTCAACGAAACCCGACCAACCACCAGCCGCTCTTGGTCTAAAACCCAACATAATTGACCATCCTACATTGACCCCGATTCCCGTTATTGCATTTCCCCTACCGTATACCAACCCCACTGAAATCTTAGACTATAAGATTAAAAAAAAGTCAATACCCTTCGCGGTTGTTCTTGATGTTGGTGTGCCTCTGTCGATGCAGTGATTTGACCAATTCCATGTCGTGCAACCATCATACTTGTTGTTCTCTATAGTTGCTAAAACAACTCTCTTTTCCAAGTTGCTTCGACAACCGCCACCATTCTAAAATTTGCCATGTCTCACCATCACCTTGTCTCTCTATGTCTCAGGTTTGCCCCAACAACCATCCTCGCCTAATGCGTACGTGGTATGACTCTTGTGACACCCCGCGATTTTGCAATGAAGTAAACACATAGATCTGCAGCGGAAAATATGAGATTTTAAAAACATTAAAGGCAAAACCGTGAATGTCAATTTAATATAAATCCAAAACTTAGTTTAATAAATCATATATACAAACCATAACTTAAATAAATACAATGGATCTAGATCCCTTGATAAATATATAAATGAGAGAATAAAAATAATATAAAATACAACGCTAAGGGTGAATCGCTGTAAGTACAACGCTCGCTAGCTTACTCGTCAAAACCCCATGCAACACCAATCTGTAACATGTTCATTCATGAAACATAAATGCCACAGTCAGTGGGGAGTAACTCGTAGTTCTCCTAGCTATATCACATTAAAACAAACATAATTAGCGCATGTTAACATACATCAGCATACGTATATATCAATCATGCCGATTACAACGATAACATTTCATAAGAACGATATAAGCATGTGAGGAGTAACAATGATATGATCATCATGTAAAAAATGATTAGGGAAGACTCACTTTGGCGACCATATCGCTACTAATGAATTGCATATCCTCACTAGTAACCATATAATCGAAGAGGTTGGAAACAAGACACACAAGGTAATAATAGGCATCCAACAATCCAATACGCATCCAACAACCATCATGTGAATCAAGCATACTCTCACGGTAAATGAAATGCACTAGCATCTATACTTTGAAAGACAAGTCGAATGCAAGTCTATGGGATAAGACGTTCCCCGAACCGTATGCGATTAGACATTTTGCATACTCATGACCTAGACAAAGAACTCCACGGGATAAGATGCTCCCTGAACTGTATGCGATTAGAAATCTCGCATACTAATGATTCTAATCCTCCCGGTAGGACTACGATAAAAATACAGTCCTAGTCTAAACCTGGCCAGACTCTCGGGATAAGACGTTTCCCAATTCGACATGTGGTAAGACGTGCCACATGAAAGACTCGATCGACAAAACGGAAGTCGAGTACCCCAAATCCAGCAGAACGACAACGGACGAGGCGGAAAGAGTTCAAGCATCCAAACCCAACCTTTTAACACGGAAGAGGAGGTCAAGATAAATCAAGAAAGTACGCTACATGCAATGACACCACCTTGCAAGAATACAACATTTGACGGCCACGTCTATCATTACTAAGCGTTCGCCTCCCAAAACGTCGTCATATTTCCACTAACATACAATAAAATGTACCACTATCGCTCCGACATAAAGTTTAACGAGTATAAGAATACAAACGAGAAATGAGAGTTCAATATCATCCAAAAGACAAGACTCAACGGACTACTCAAAGTATACAAGACTCGAATGAGTTAACCATCCAAAATTATCACTAAACATGTGAATAAAGCATGTGAGATACGCCATATATAGTTCATACATAATATTATATGTCATTTCCTAAGATTATAACATAAACCAACCATAAAACCGTTACTTATGAATTTATATGAGAAAAGAAGATCCAAGGAAAGGGCATAGGGTCCCCAACCGGTTAGACAACCGACGACTGGTCAGTCGGCTGGGCGACCAATCCTAACCAACAAAACCCGAAAATACAACAGGGGTTCCCAGCCGGTCGACCCACCGGCGGCCGGTCAGCCAACCGGGACTCGAGGCGCAAACTCAAAAATGTTAACAACATCAGGGTACTCCCAGCCGGCTGGCCGCCAATCAGCCGGCTAGGACTCATGCTTGATTCAAAAATTCACAAGTAACATACATGGGACTCCCAGCCAGCGGCCGATCGGTTGGTTGGGACTTACCCTTCATCGACAACAACGAAATAAACAGGAGACTGATATAATGTTATTTCACCCTATTTTTCCGCTCTTATTTACCCTATTTTTCTTCTCTTGGGCACTCCCTAGGAGCGTTTTTCTATGTTTTATCTTCCTCTAGCACTTGTCTTGCTTTTATCTTGGTTTTGTAGGTAAACTTTCAATTGAGGCGGATTTTACTTCGTTTTGGTTGACCAAGAGGATGATAAACCACACAGAGGGCTCACGACGTATCCTAGACAATCTCACATACCTTGCGGGCCCTAATTGGCGTGCCAAAGCCATTCCGAGTCAAGGCAAGCCGAACCAACAAGGATAATTGAAGTCACTAGTGTGAGCAATAGAGGGGAGAAGGCGTTGCGGGCGTGACATGCATCTCACGGTCGTGAGATTCTATCAAAAAGGCGAACTTAAGCGTGATAAATGCATCACGGGCGTTACAATCACCTTGCGAGCGTGACAAGCCGTCACGGCCGCGACTCCCAGCTCACGGTCATGACTCAGTTCCTAGCATAGAGACAACTTCTGCCACAACAGTCACGACCGTGACTTGCCTTGTCACAGCCGTGACCGAGCCAACACTCTCGTGACTTCACCCGAGGCCCAATTATCTTTCGAAGCTTGTATCCCATATTTTGTAAACTTATAAATGCCCTATCGTATTTAATTAGAGGGCACGAAACCCTAGATCTTGAATTCTTCATATATTAGCACTAAAGTTTCCTTAATCTCGTCGGTTTAAGCTTAATCTTTAGTTAATTAGTGTTTCAAGTCGGGTTTTAGTATTGAATTTGGGTTGTAATTCAAGATTGGTGACTCAATCTTCATTATTCAATCAAAGTTTTCATCTTTATTCATCTTTTTACTCAATTTGGTATACTACTTTACTGAAGCTTGTTTTTCATTAAGTTTTCATTTCAATATTTGTTTGTTTGTTTAATAAATATCAACTAAAAATTTCAATTGTTGTTGTTTTCCTTATGCAATTTATTATTGTTGTTGAAACCCACTTGAGTATGTGTGAGTAGTGACTTTGCTACGGTTAGTGGGGGGATTAAGGGTTCAAGTATGAGTTAATATATTGATTGTTGGGTATAGTTGTTGACTAAATGTCTTGTCTCTAACTTTTGCTTATAACATGTTTGATGAAATGCTTGTGTGAACTTGTATGAATTTTTCTCTTGTTTGCGAATGCTATAAGATCGAGAGCCTTGGTTATTCATAGAACCGCTTAACTTGGCATATTGGACCTAGTGTTTGTGATAGCTAGCTAGAGACGATGTGAGGAGGAATTGTAAGATCAAAAGCCTCAATTCACTATTCCTTGACTAGGTGACCCTTCTACTACTAAACCCAACTTTCTTGTACAACTCATGGCCTCATGCTACCCATATGAACCTACTCACCCTAGTTTCTCCATTTATTGATAAACATTCGACTTTCTCACCCCAAGTTTACTTTCTTATAGTTTTTAATTGTCTTTACTTATTGTTTTATTAGTTTAGTCAAAAATCCAAATCCAAATATTTGTGACTAGCGAGAACTTTAGTGGACTTTTCTAGATCATTTTGAACATCCTTCGTCCCCAAGATCGACATCCGTACTTACCGTACGCACACCATCTATCCTTACATCAAAGGCCACAAGGGCCGACCGGCTGGCTGAGGCTCCATTTCTCCGAAAATCCGTTCTTAATCCATTTTAACTCATTTAAAACTCAACCCCATTTGTATTACCAACATCAATCCATCACTAATCATCATTCCACACAATATAAGAGTAATGAAACATCCAATTTAAATAGTAAAGGACTAATTAAGTCAACATTAGTATCTTTAAAGCATATTCATACAATAAGAAGGAGAATTAGTACACCAACCACTAACTTCCACCATAATAAGTTAAGTGAAACATAATTCAACATTTCAACGTGTAAGAACATGAATTCATGACACTGACTAAACAAGAACTTATATTTATCATAATTACTACCCTAAAACACATAGAAAACACATAAAAATGCGATATCGAGTAACCTGACAACATTACCTCATTTAGCACTCCAAATAAGAAATCTTTAAGAATGTTAATGATACCAACGGATTGACCCCTCGCTAGCTCACACTCAAACCGCAAAAATTAAATAAATGGCATGTTATAAACATAACAACCACAATAAGTGGGGAGTAACTCAGGCGTTCTTCCAACCACATTACAAATTTTAAAATCAAGTAAAAATAATAGAAGCAATAATATATCAAAATATAAATTAAAACTTCAATCAATTTCAAACGAAATAATATTTAAAATACACTTAAGAGTATAAATCAATTTCCAAACTAAACATAATTCAAAACTGATGCAGGTATAATCGGTGTGGTAAGAGTGTCGGTGTCAGGGACAATTTGTGTCAAAAATCGATCTAATAGTCTACTAAGTCTCTTGCAAAGTCACAATGTAATTTGAGTTTGGATTTGTTGACTAAACTAAATAACAATAATTAAAAGAAAATAAAAACAACAAATGGAGTCTAAAATGAGAAAGATTGGATTTTTATCGAATAAGAGAAAAAACTAGGGTGAGTGGGTTCATATGGGTGGTATAGTCGGGTGAAAAAGCCGGGTTTAATACTTTAAGTGTCGTCTAGTCTAGGAAAGTGAATTGAGGCTTTCGATCTTACAATTCCTCCTCAAACCGACTCTAACTAGCTATCGCGTCACTAGAAACGATTTGCCAAACTAGCGGTTCTACGAAAAACCACGACTTTCGATCTTATGTTATTCGAAACAAGCGAGAGAATCATGCAAACTTACGTAGGCATTTCATCAAACATGTTATAAGCATATAATGGAGACTAGACAATAATCAACTATTAACCCCAACAAAAACACATTAACTCATACTAGAACCCATAATTCCCCACATAACCCTAGCAAGATTACTACTCACTCGTATTCAAAGGAAATCCAATATTAACTAAGGATTGCAAAAGGTAATCAACAACAATGAACATCTTCTAATTAACAATGAATAGATAACAAGAATTGAAATAAAAACTTCATCAAAGGCTAGATTAAGTAAAGGAATTATACCAACTTTGAAAAAGGTGAGAACTTTGATATAATAACCTAGATTTTGTCACAAATCTTTGAATACAAACCAAGTTCCAACACTAAACCAAGTCTCAATTGTTAATTAACCAACTAAAAAGCTTAATTATGAAAGATTAATAGAAGAGGGCCTATTTATAGGTTTACAAAATGGAGGAAAGATGGGCTTCGAAAGACTTCATGGGCTGGCAAGGTCAAGACCGTGAAAGGTGTTTCACGGTCGTGAAAGCTGTCTCACGACCGTGAAACAGCAAGTCAGAGTCGTGAGATATGTGGCAGGGGCCGGTCCTTCTTTCACGATCAAGTCACGACCGTGAAATGTGTTTCACGACCGTGAAATGAATAGCTCGAAAATCCACCTTCTTGGAAAGGCATCTTACGACCGTGAGATACCTTTCACGCCCATGAAATGTTTCTTTTCCTTCTTCCCTTGCTTGACTTAGTTGCTTCCTCCCCGGTTATGCTTGCCTTGACTCGGGAGGGCTTTGGCGCTTCGAGTAGGGCTCCCCAAGGGTATGTGGGGCCCCCAAGGTATGTCGTGGGTCCTCCGAGTGATCTACCTTCTTCTTTGTCGATCAAAATTAGGTAGAAATCGCCTAAAGTGGCGGTTTACCTACAAGAACACGATAAAAACGAGAAATGTGCTAGAAGAAGGTAAAACACGTAGAAATGCTCTTAGGGAGGGTTAAAGGCAAGAAAAAAGAGGAAAAAGGGGTGGAAAAGTAGGGTGAAATGAGACTATATCAAATCTCCCCAAACCAAACCCTTACTCGTCCCGATACAAGGCAATTAACGGGCCTTGCTCCGTCCCTTCAACTCGCAACTAGGTATCCATGAGGTAGGATACCTTCTTGCAAGGCAAGTGGGGTCTTGCCAAAACTCCGATGCATTCTAGACAATAAAGCACACAAAACATATGAGAATGCATCTACAAAAGCAAGTGGAAACATGCCTTATCCATGTGCCGGGATTCATCTAAAATGGAAAAATTTAAAGCATGCAAATTCCTATGTACTACTAGTTTTACAAAGAACTAGGCCTAGAAAGATAAAAATGAATCACCTCTTTATTGTGTAAAATTAGTATATTCGTTCACGTTCACTAGAAAGCTTTGTCAAGGGTGATAAGGCGGGATCGAAAGTGAGGGCCCCATGGTGTTAAAAGACACTGTAGGATCGGAATTCCGCCTCTCACCAAAGTGAAAAGGAAGGGTCGTCCCCTCTTAGCCATGTCACGTAGGAGTAATCTTCAAAAAGGAAAGGAAACGAGATGTTTGAGTTCTTATTTGATCTCTTTTTTTTTTCTTTTTCTTTTGTTTTTGTGATTTCTTTTTTTTGTTTTTGTCTTTGATTTTTGCTTGATTTGGGTGCCTTTTTGGGAGCAAGATAGCCTAGCGAAAGGTGTGCGGCGGAGACCAACAATAGGCAAATCCTCGCCGTAACGACATCGAGAGTGACCCCATATGTAGTGAGGGTACTCTAGAAGAACCTAGAAGTCTCCATATGCACTCCCTAAGCTAGGACTAAGTCAAAGATATGCAAAATTTCAAGCTTTTCTTTTGAATTGTGTTTGAACTCAATTTTTGGACTTGTGATGGAAAAATTTCCTTTTTGTCAAATGTAGTGAAATGTGATGATTAGACAATTTCATGGTCTCGAGAGTCACCTAGGAAAGCGTTCACCAAGGAATTTTCACACCATGGGGATGGTCAAGATGGTAAATGCAAGCCCTTGACTAGGCTCTAGGAAACGGTGCGAAAATTATACTAAAAATACACATTAAAGGGTGTTTCAAAATCTATTTTAATAGGAAAAGTGCTAAGCAAAAAAGTATCTACAAGGGCCTATACAAGCTTGTTCAATTTCCAAATTAGGCATTTTAAAAAGTTCTTCTAAATGCAATTATATGCCATGATCTAGAATTAAGTAACATATATACAAACTAATGCAAATGCTCTAGTGAACTACGTGACAATTAAAATAATGAAACCACCTAACATCACATAAGTTACACAACCGCCAATTCATCAAAATCCACATCGCAATCATCAACAATTCCTCTAAACTCCTCATGTGATAAGAAGTAAAGAAAGAAAGAAGGGGAAGGAATAGGAACGATCATACCATGACGGTCTTCTTATTCTCTTCTATAAGTCTCTTAAGCGATGTGTAGCGGACCAATGTATGGAGGTTAGAAAAAAAACAATGCAAATATATACAAACTAAGATATAAACAAGCTAATTTTTAGGATTTTTTAAACTTTTTTCGATTTTTTTTTGGATTTTTGATTAATTTCAAATGCAAAATAAAACATGTTTTTGGGATTTTTCAAATTATCATAATAATTTCCCATCCCCCACATAGGAACATTTATTGTCCCTAATGTATGAAATGGGATAATCAAAAGTAAAGAAATGCATGTTTTTGGTGTTTTTGGTTTTCAAAAAGGAAAAAACATGTTTTTGAGATATTTGATATTTGGGAAATAAAAGCAATATGTACAATATTAACAAAATATACAAGAGGGTTAGTTATGCGAAGGATAAAAATCTAAATGAAATGCATGAACTAATTAATATGCCTAGAACTAAATGCAATGGATATAAGACAAAGATGCATGATCTACGTGAATGCAAGCTAATCTATATGATAATATAGAGTCTCGTTGCGGTGGTAATGTGCATAAATACAATGCCTCTCATGGAGGTACCTACCACAGGAAAGTCCAAAAATAACACCTAAAAGTGCAACTACGTGATGCATGAAAATTATCTAAATGCATTGAATGTGGTTTGTTAATTTGGATTTTCCATAAAGGAGCAAAATATTGGTGTCCGATGGGATGGATACCCGCCTCCGATGTTACCGAGGCCAACCAACACAACAATAAAAATTACAAGTTAAAGGTGCAATTCAAGCTATACAAAGAGAGAAGAGAAGGAAACATGCACTAGAGGAGAGGGGGTAGATGCTAAACAAGCAACCTAGACAGCGCTCCAACTCTTCCTAACATAAAAAAAAACGCATAACCTCCTCAAAAAGTCTCCATATCATCCTCAACATTCTCATCCCTCCCACCACCACCACCCTCTTCCCAATCCCCGTGGTGCCGTCTACCTCTCTTTGGTTTCCATGGTTGGGAAACAACAAATCACGTTGTGCCCAATTTGGCAAAAAACCGTTAGGGTCAATGTACCCTTGGTTAGCCAATAAGTAATAGTTGAGGTAGGTGGCATAGTAGTGTTTCACCGGTCTTCATGCATGCTCAAGTGCATGTTCTGCATGAGACCGGTTAGGTAGTCACTTTGTGGGGAGATCGAAGGGTCGGGGTGAACATACCCCTGGTACTAAAAGGGGTAGGGGGAATGTTCACACAACTGGGTGGGGGATAAAGTGCTTGAAAATGTGGCAAAGGGAAAGGAGGAACATGAAAGGTCACATGGGCTACACTTTGACTCTGTGTAGGTCGGGGTTTAGGTCGCTGGGAGGGCCCTCCCTCCTCCCTAGTGCTACTAGAAGAGGCTCTACCTGCCATCGTCACCGGTAGCAGGTAGCTAGGTCGCCTATCCATGGAGTCTATGACAAGGAAGTTAAAAAGGGGTGGCATCCTTGATTACCCAAAGATACCCCTTATTCCGGTCAATCCTAATCCAATTAGAGTGGATTAGGGTAGTCTCATCAAGAAGCGTCCCCCCAGGTAAGGCCTCATATGCCCCATAACTATTAAAGTCCGAGCCAAAATGCTTTGCCAAAATGCTTTGCCAAAAAGGTTACCAAACCCCCCATGACCACCGTCTGTTTACGAGCCACGGTGGTCTTCCCCAACTTCCTCCACCTCCTAAAGATTTCATGCATGAGGGGAAAGGTGAAATTTTTCCTCGTCCCTTGCACATTCATGTGCGTTTCTAGAAGTGTGAGGTCTAGCTGGGTGAGGTTCTTCGGTTCTTTCCTACAAAGAAAGGTGCCTGACACTATCATGTGCCAAAAACGGGGCACAAGGTGGTGAATTAAGAGAGGCAAATTCCGTCAGAAATCGGTCAATACCCTCCTGGTCAAGGCCTCCCAAAGTACGCCCAAGTTATACCCTTTTGGTTCCTCGAAATCCCTTCTAGAAGGGAAATCTAGCCCCAAAATAGCAGCAAATTCATCCATGGGAATAACATGTGTGGTGTTGGCAAGACAGAAAGTGTAGCAAGGTACTTTTTCAGCATTCACACAAGCATTTATACTACTAAAAAATTCAATAGTGAGACTCCGGTAAGAGAGCTCATGCATAGAAAATAGAGTAGACATACCGGTAGCCTCGAAAAAGGTTCGCATTTGTTCCGTTATGCCTAAACCGCGTATGATGTCATGGCATAGAAAGATGGTTGACTCCATTTCTAACCCCTGTATTCCTTCAAAAGCTTGTTGATGAGCGTCCGTCTCGAAGACGACTTCCGGAAAATCCGGAAGTTGCTCTATTTCCAAGTCTTTATCCGCATCAGGGTTGTTGGAACCGCTTCCCCTTCTTCTCCTTTGAGTCCTTGAAGTTGTTGCTTTGCCTTTTCCTTTTCCCACCATTGTTATTCAAATCACAAGCTTTTCCCAAAAAGAAAATTGCTAGAAAACTTCCTAAAGACGGTTGCAAACACTTGAAAACCTTCACTTAACCCCAAAATCGCTTTCTATTGAAGTAGAAAGCTTGAAAACTAACCCAAAAAATGGAACCCCAAATTCGGATTTTTGAAACCCTTGGTTTGAAAATTGATTTTTTTTTTGAGTTTTTTGGTGTTTATATGGTGAAAGAATGGTTCTTTTTGTGTTTGTAATTGATAAAGGAGAGTTTTTGTAGCAATTTGGGGAAGAATTTGACGTGATTTAGTGGAGTTTTGCGGGAGATTTGGGTGTTTTAGTGATATAATAGATTTTGGGAATGTGTTTTATGTGGTGGATGAAGAAGATGAAGGGAAGGGATAAGAAGGAAGAAAAGAAAGTGAAGTCACGGTTTAGCCATTTCACGACAGTGAAACATGCGTCACGAACGTGACATGTGTTTCATGACCGTGAAATGAGTGGCAGAAGTTGGGTCAGTTTTTGGCAATACTTCACGACCGTGAAATGATTTTCAAGACCGTGAAACATGTTTCACGACCGTGAGATGGGTTTCATGGTCGTGAACTGCTTTTTTCATGATTTCACTTGCCTTGCTTCACTTGTCACGGGCGTGAGGCAAATTTCACGAGCGTGACTCGGCTTTTTTTGAGCCTTTGGGCCAAAATGCTTTACTCTTGTTGGATTTCTCGCTTCTTCATTATCATTCCTCCATGTTTCCTTCATTTCATCTTACAAAACAATCACACCACATTAAATCCCTCCCTTACACTCTCATTGACAAAAATTACACCAAAATTTACGAAATTAAATAAATAATGGGAAATTGATTTAATTAACGATTCAATTGACAAAAAAAAATTCAACCTCATTATCGTCAATTTAACCAATTTCCATGCAAACTAATATACACTAAGCATTAGTAAATGAGTTAGAAATATATACAAATTTGTGATTCTTGGGGGACTTCACAAAACCCGTTCTTTTTCAAGAATTAATGAAGGGTAGTCGGCTTAAGGTACGAAGCCTCGACTACCCCGATGAAAGAACCTTCTTTGTAGAGGTTGATTCGTTGCCCATTCACCTTGAATTTTTGGCCATCTTTGCTTGCCAACTCGAAATCTCCATATCTTCCCACCTCTGTGATCAAGAATGCTCCCGACCAACGAGATTTGAGCTTTCCGGGAAATAACTTGTATCTTGAGTTAAATAGAAGTATCTTGTCTCCACATTGGAGATCCCTTTTGAGGATCTTCTTATCATGAACGAGCTTGGTCTTCTCCTTGTAAGTTCGGGCATTCTCATAGGATTTGAGGCGGAACTCCTCAAGCTCTTGGATTTGGAGCAATCTCTTTTCACCGCTCAACTTGGCATCAAGATTTAGTTCTTTAATAGCCCAATGTGCCTTGTATTCAAGTTCTATGGGCAAATGGCAAGACTTGCCATACACCGACTTATAAGGCGACATTCCAATGGGAGTTTTGAATGCCGTCCTATATGCCCATGGTGTGTCGTCGAGCTTTGAACTCCAATCTTTACGGTGCTTTGAGACCACTTTTTCAAGGATGGATTTGATCTCTTTGTTGGAGATTTCGACATGCCCACTAGTTTGGGGATGATACCCCAAACCGGTACGGTGATGGACACCGTATTTAAGGAGTGGTGAGTCAAGTCGTTTTTCATGAAAGTGCGTGCCTCCATCACTTATCAAAGCTCTTGGTACTCCAAACCGGGGGAGGATGTGCTTCTTTAGGAAATTGATGACAACTTTGGCATCGTTGGTAGGGGAAGCCATTGCCTCAACCCATTTGGACACGTAGTCTACGGCCACTAGAATATACCTATTCCCTTTTGATGAAATAAAGGGGCCTTGATAGTCTATGTCCCACACATCGAACACCTCGACCTCAAGAATCCCCCTTTGGGGCATCTCATTCCTCCAAGAGATGTTGCCGATGCGTTGACAAGCATCGCAACATTGGACAAAGTGCTTAACATCTTGGAACATAGAGGGCCAAAAGAACCCGGATTGAAGTATTTTGGCAACGGTCTTGCTTGCCCCATGGTGCCCTCCATAAGGAGAGGAGTGGCATCCTCTCATGATAGGATTAAAGTATTTTGGCAATGGTCTTGCTTGCCCCATGGTGCCCTCCATAAGGAGAGGAGTGGCATCCTCTCATGATATCTTCATACTCCCATTGAGGAACACATTTTCTATAAATCCCATCACCGCACTCCTTGAACAACAAAGGGTTACTCCAAAAATATCTCTTAGTTTCAAACAAAAACCTCTTCTTTTGATTGTGGTTGATGCCCGATGGAAGAACACCACCCACAATGTAGTTGGCGAAGTCCGCAAACCAAGGTGTTTGATTTTGACAGGTTTCATAAAAGTCAAAGAGAAAATCATCCGGCAATGAATCATTAATAGGCATGTCATCTTTACTTCCATTATAGCATAGCCGGTACAAGTGGTCCGCCACCGCATTTTCCGCTCCCTTCTTATCTCTTATCTCCAAATCGAATTCTTGTAAGAGATGGATCCATCGAATGAGGCGGGGCTTGGCTTCTGATCGTGCTTGTCGCGAGCCCGATACAAAGATAAATTACCCAGACTAGGCTAATAACAAATTAATGTAATTAGGGAAGTAGGGGTCGATCCTCAGGGAGATGGTGTTTCCTATAAGATGTGAAGTGTCTCGCAATTGGGTCTTATCTAACAAATATCTGGGTTTTGGGAATTTAGTTTCTAAACTACTACAAGGCATAAACGAAAACGAAATAAAAGCAAATGGAAATGAAAACAATAAAGCAAGTGATGAATTAACAATGATGAAAAGCATCTGGGGAAGTAGGTTCACACATGTAGATTGACATATTGATGCAATTGGATATGGAGCATGCAAATAATTCATTGTGAGTTCGTAAGAATGATGTGTTCATTACAATCATAGACCAGATGATCTAGCAGGCTTTTAGGCAATTTACTAGGTCTTAATCTACCATGTCATGCTTTGTCTATTCAATTCACGTATCTCTACCTTGGAAAAGAATTCCATTTTAGTCAATGATTTCCGGCCAGAAATTGTCAACTATCGTTACAATCCAAACATGCATAGACACAACGTTTTAAAAGCACAATTTCTTTATCCAATTAACATCTTTTAATCAATCTAACATGGCTACCCTACACCCTAGAAAGGTGACTACTCACTCATGATAATGTTAAAATCTAAGACGATATTAACAATGAAAACTAGGATAGACATGTTTATTTGGTTTTGACTCTTTATATGACGATAATAACGACGCTAATTGATAATATAAGAAATGAAATTACTATTATAACAACACAAAAATGAATCTAAGATAATATGTATGGAAAATAACAATCAAAATAGAAAACAATAAGGACTTTAAACAAGAGATAAAATAGAAATACCTAGGTGATGATCAACAACGAAAGCGATAACAATAATAGAAATCCCTTGCATAGAATAATCGTTCCTTGAATTACAACACTTGTACCCAACAAATTAGATTACAAGGATGAAATTCTTATTGATCTAAACTAAGGTTTTGATGTAGAAAGGACAGAAATAAACTAAGATCTAAAGACTAAAGAAGAAGAAAATGAGAGAAGGGAGGCTAGTTCTCCCTTCTCCTAATCTAAAGAGAAGTGTAAGAAGAGAAGAAAGGATGAGAAGAGGATGTTGTTGTGTTGAGAAGAGGGGCTGGAGCTCTCTTTATATAGCATTAGGGTTTCATGGGGAAGGGGTCGAGCATTGAACATATAAGACAAAAATAGGAAGTTGAAGCATTTTGCTCGAAGCAGCAGAGATACCTGATCGGGTAAGTTGTCATCTAGAAGCTTTTGACTAACGTTTCATCTCCCTTTGCTTTGACTTGACTTCCATCATCCCCCTTGACCTCTTCAATCAGGTTTGTTGGTAGGGTTTGATGTAAAGCGATGAATTCTTCCGCCTAATTGATTGATCTTCCGACAACTGCGACATCGTCTTTACTTCTTCTCTCTTTTGAATTAGTAAACCTTCTTGAAATGCCTTTGACATGGTCAAGCTTGCTTCTTCAAATCGTCGGGTTCTAGGCAAATGCTCGGGAATATAGAAAAAGGGCGTAGAAACGTCACTTTCCCTACAAAACAGGTTAGAACACAGGAATTCGCCTAGAAAACGATATTAGCTCATAAAATGGCTTAACAAAGCACAAATGGCATACAAAACCGAGCTAAATTGGGGGTTAAAATCATACAAATATTCACTTATGAAACTCCCCCAAGCTAAACCCTTGCTTGTCCTCAAGCAAACATAACAAACAATACCAGGACAAGGGTTGCAAGCATTGGCTACTACACCATCAAGAAACAAATCTCAACATAAAGCTTTGGAAACGTAATGATTCATAACCCAAAAACAACGTGGGCAAGAATGATACATAAACATGGCTGAGATTTACATAACGGCGTAGCACAAAGAATTTCACTACAGAATTTTCGGCTCTTGCATGATCTTTTTACAAATGGACTCTCACGGCATACCCGAACACTCATTGCATGTAAAAGGTGATTTCTTTATGTGTTAATGTTTTTGAGACACTCACCTATCTACGACTTATGAAAGTGTGTCCGCAATCTAATATGGTAAACAATTCAAAACACAAGTCAAAAATCACAATACACATAGAAAAGAAGCCGAAAAGATGAGAAGAAGGCTTTGGGAAATAGGTGAAAGGTGGACAAACAGTTATGGTTATGTGAAGTTTTAAACGAGCTAGCAACTAACCAATGATAAATGGATACTCAATCCAAACTTTCGATCAATTTCCCAGAACACGGATAACGAAGCCAAAAGAAACAAATTGGCTTATTACACACGAAACACAAGGGTAAACTCCTTCTGAATATTGACTTGACATTTCTTAGGAGATACTCACAACTTCTTCTATTTTATTTCTTTTTCTTTCTTTTTCGATTTTTTTTCTTTTCTGTTTTTTTCATTTTTTTTTTCTATTTCTCTTTTTCTTTTTCTGAACACAACATCACTTTTTGAACATTGTCGTTCTCCCAAATTCACTTTGACATATAAGAACAAATCTTCTCAAAAGAGCACCCATACACCATAGTCTAGCTACTAGCTCAACAGGGTAGGCAGTTTTTATATGTAGCTATTATTTTGTGAGGCATTTGTATGAAGGGGCTAATTTTGAGGTGTAATTCAAAGTGAAAAAAAAAGGCTTCAAATCTTAGTGAATCATGAATGCAATGCTTATAGAAATGAAATGAGAACCATACTTATGCGTTTTGACATGACACACATCACAAGGAGAACTACACACACCTAGATGAGACTAGGTATAGATGTACCAGTCTAAGGAGGTTCTACCTTACAATATATGTAACTTGCCAAATTTCAAGATTATCAAGCGTACTCATCTGTAGATTCATTCCATGCCTACTGTGTACAAGACTTCCCCATGTATGCATAATTCAATGAATATTGAATCATTATCTTTTGAAAGCTCTAAGTTTGGGAAATGTAACATGATAGAATAGTAAACAAGCAAGCAAAGCATGAAAAGCATTCCATTATGTTCAGAAATTTTTAAATTTTCTCAAAAATTTTCTTTTTCTTTTTTATTCAAAATTTGAAAAATGATCAACTAAAATGCAAAATGGGAAAATGCAATCCCTCCCCCAAGCTAAACATCACATTGTCCTCAATGTGAGCACAAAGACAAAATATGCAATGAGATGCGTAATGGGGAAAAGAAAAAATGAAAGAAGAGTGAAGCTTACTAGTCAGCGTGGACTCCCCCAAGCTAGTCTTTTGGACTTGACAAGGAAGGTCTTTATAGATTCTTCAAAAACTCTTTCATCTGCAAAATAAATCCTAACAATGAAAAAGGGAATACAAAAATAAAAATGCAAAAAGAAAAGAAAAGGAACACGGGTTGCCTCCTGAGAAGCGCAATTTAAAAGTCTTGCTAGACTCCATTTCTTTCTTTGATCATCCTTTATCTTTAAGCTCACTATCATCCAAGCTCATCATCATAGCATTCTTTGCATTCTCCATCCATGCCAAGCTTCTCCGAGAATAGCCCCTTCTAGCACTTTTAGCAGTAGTGCTTTTAGTATGCTCACCTGCAAGAGAATCAACACTAACATGTGCCTCCAATGAATCCGTCAGTAAGGATCGAGGCATAGAAGAAACAATAGAAGAGTCATCAACATCAAGCACATAGCATGAGTCTTCTACCACAGGACTCCTAACGGTGGAATTTTTTACTAAAGGTCGCCTTGCCATCTCCTATCTCTAATGTCAACTTCCCATTCTTGACATCAAAAACTGCACCAGTGGTGTGCAAAAAGTGTCTTCCCAAAATGATTGGGATTTGAGAGTCCTCGGCCATGTCAAGTACTAGATAGTCAACGGGGATGAAAAACTTACCAACTTTGACGGGCACATCTTCTTAAACACCCATAGGTTGTTTTAGAGAACGGTCCGCCATTTTCAAAGTAATATTAGTGCATTTCAAAGCACCCATGTTAAGTTTTTCAAACATAGAAAAGGGCATGACACTTACACTAGCACCTAGGTCTCAAAGGGCCTTATCAATGGTATACGTGCCTATAGTGCAAGGGATGAAGTTACTACCAGGGTCCTTAAGTTTTGGTGGAGACTTATTTTGCAAGAGTGCACTACTCTCTTCAGTGAAAGCTACGGTCTCAATCTCATTGAAGGAGCGCTTCTTTTTGAGGACTTCCTTCATAAACTTGGAATAAGAAGGAACTTGGGAAAGCAATTCAATGAAAGGGACTGTTACCTTTAAATTCTTGACGACGTCAAGGAACTTACCATACTTTGCCTCCTCCTTGTGCTTGGCTAACCTTTGGGGAAATGGGACTTTGATCTCAAAAGGAATCTCGGACTCTTTCCCCTTTGACATGGGCACCTTGGCTTCAACATCAACAACCACTGGCTCATCATTATGCTTACCACTTCTCGAGGAAATGACATTTACAGTTTTGTGAGGTTGGTAACATTGTGAAGGCAGCTGCCCTTGCTTTTGGTGGGTATTAGAAGAGGCATATTGGGAAATTTTAGCTTCCAACAATTTGATGGCGACATCCTTAGCTTGATCGCTCTCTTGGAATTGAGCTATTATGGTGTCTTGCCTTTGAGCCAGTTGCAGCATCATGGCTTCAAGTTTACTTACACTATTGTCACTTTGTTGAAGTGTAGAGGATTGAAATTGTTCTAGCTTTTGTGTGAGAAGGGCTACTTGAGCTTGTAAAAGTGTCAAAGTGGGGTCCTCTTGCTTAGATTTCAATGGTATGGAGCGGGAATTTCTATATTGAGAATCGTGAATTGCCATGGATTCAATGGTAGTGTGAGCAATTTCAACATTGATTTGATCAAATCTTCCATTGTTAGCAGAATCCAGGATACGACGGGACTCTATATAACACCCATTATAGAATGTGATGGCAAGGAGCCATGGATCTATCCCATGATGAGGACACTCCCTTTGCAAGTCCTTGTACCTCTCCCAAGCTTCATATAGGCTCTCATCATCTCCTTGTTGGAAAATAGTGATTTGACTTCTCAACAAAGCGGTCTTTTCCGGAGAAAAGTACTTTTGGTAGAAGGCAAGAGCTAAACTATCCCAATCGGTGATACGTAATGTAACCTTATGAAGGCTATGTATCCACAACTTTACCTTACCCCTCAAAGAGAATGAGAAGAGCATCTCTCTAATTTGCCCTTGGGTGACTCCAGTTTGTCTAATAGTGGAGCAATAGTCACAGAAGTTTTGGATGTGAAGGTTGGGATCTTCTGTGGCATTGCCACTAAATTGGCTTCTTTCTATAAGGTTAATGAAGGCAGGTTTGATTTCAAAGTTTTGGGCAGTGATTTGGGGTGTAGCAATACCCCTTGGAAGTGTTTCTGCGGTGGGTTTGGAATGGTTTGAAAGTCGAACCATTTTCTTTTGTGAAGATGAAGATGGAGTGTTGTTTTGAAGTTGATTGGTTTTTGAGAATGGAGATGAGAATGGATCTTCTTCTCCTTCAAGATTAGATAAAATATCCGAGTATTTCTCAGAAATACGGTCTAAACTTGAAGTATCAAAAGCTTTTGAGATTTCGTTGAATAGCTTTAGTTTCCTACGCAGAGTCCTTTCTAGTTCGGGGTCTAAAGAGATAGGGGTCCCTAGTCTAGAAGATCTGGGCATAAGATTGAAAGCTAAGATGAAAAATCAAGAGAGGTCTAAAGGAATTTGGGTTCCTGAGGACTAGATAAAACTAATTGCGATAAAAATCACAAGAAAAAGGAAAACTAAACCGTGCTCCCCGGCAACGGCGCCAAAATTTGATCGTGCTTGTCGCGAGCCGGATACAAAGATAAATTACCCAGACTAGGCTAATAACAAATTAATGTAATTAGGGAAGTAGGGGTTGATCCTCAGAGAGATGGTGTTTCCTATAAGATGTGAAGTGTCTCGCAATTGGGTCTTATCTAACGAATATCTGGGTTTTGGGAATTTAGTTTCTAAACTACTACAAGGCATAAATGAAAACGAAATAAAAGCAAATGGAAATGAAAACAATAAAGCAAGTGATGAATTAACATTGATGAAAAGCATCTAGGGAAGTAGGTTCACACATGTAGATTGACATATTGATGCAATTGGATATGGAGCATGCAAATAATTCATTGTGAGTTCGTAAGAATGATGTGTTCATTACAATCATATATCAGATGGTCTAGCAGGCTTTTAGGCAATTTACTAGGTCTTAATCTACCATGTCATGCTTTGTCTATTCAATTCACGTATCTCTAATTTGGTAAAGAATTCCATTTTAGTCAATGATTTCCGGCCAGAAATTGTCAACTATCATTACAATCCAAACATGCATAGACAAAACGTTTTAAAAGCACAATTTCTTTATCCAATTAACATATTTTAATCAATCTAACATGGCTACCATACACCCTAGAAAGGGGACTACTCACTCATGATAATGTTTAAATATAAGACGATATTAACAATGAAAACTAGGATAGACATGTTTATTTGGTTTTGACTCTTTATATGGCGATAATAACGACGCTAATTGATAATATAAGAAATGAAATTACGATTATAACAACACAAAAATGAATCTAAGATAATATGTAAGGAAAATAACAATCAAAATAGAAAACAATAAGGACTTAAAACAAGAGATAAAATAGAAATACCTAGGTGACGATCAACAACGAAAGCGATAACAATAATAGAAATCCCTTGCATAGAATAATCGTTCCTTAAATTACAACACTTGTACCCAACAAAGTAGATTACAAGGATGAAATTCTTATTGATCTAAACTAAGGTTTTGATGTAGAAAGGACATAAATAAACTAAGATCTAAAGACTAAAGAAGAAGAAAATGAGAGAAGGGAGGCTAGTTCTCCCTTCTCCTAATCTAAAGAGAAGTGTAAGAAGAGAAGAAAGGATGAGAAGAGGATGTTGTTGTGTTGAGAAGAGGGGCTGGAGCTCTCTTTATATAGCATTAGGGTTTCGTGGGGAAGGGGTCGAGCATTGAACATATAGGACAAAAATAGGAAGTTGAAGCATTTTGCTCGAAGCAGCAGAGATACCCGATCGGGTAAACACTTACCCGATCGGGTAAGTTGTCATCTAGAAGCTTTTGACTAACGTTTCATCTCCCTTTGCTTTGACTTGACTTCCATCATCCCCCTTGACCTCTTCAATCGGGTTTGTTGGTAGGGTTTGATGTAAAGCGATGAATTCTTCGGCCTAATTGATTGATCTTCCGACAACTGCGACATCGTCTTTACTTCTTCTCTCTTTTGAATTAGTGAACCTTCTTGAAATGCTTTTGACATGGTCAAGCTTGCTTCTTCAAATCGACGGGTTCTAGGCAAATGCTCTAGAATATAGAAAAAGGACGTAGAAACATCACTTTCCCTACAAAACAGGTTAGAACACATGAATTCGCCTAGAAGACGATATTAGCTCATAAAATGGCTTAACAAAGCACAAATGGCATACAAAACCGAGTTAAATTGGGGGTTAAAATCATACAAATATTCACTTATCAGCTTCTTTCTTGGCAAGCACATATTTAAGTGCGGCATGATCCGTATAAACAATAACCTTGGAGCCAATCAAATATCAACGGACTTTGTCAAGAGCATAAACAATAGCAAGAAGTTCTTTTTCCGTTGTTGCATAGTTAAATTGTGCTTCATCAAGGGTATTGCTAGAATAGTAGATGAGTTGCAAAGCTTTGTCCCTCCGTTGGCCAAGAATTGCGCCAACGGCATAATCGCTTGCGTCACACATCACTTCAAATGGCAATTCCCAATCTGGGGATTGCATGACTGGGGCCGAGATAAGAGCTTCATTTATCCTAGCAAATGCCTCAACACACTCATTAGTAAAATGGAAATGGGTATCCTTTAGGAGAAGTTGTGTAAGTGGTTTAGCAATTTTGGAGAAGTCCTTGATGAACCGGCGATAAAAGCCGGCATGACCAAGGAAGCTTCTCACCCCTTTGAGGTTTGAAGGTGGGGGTAACTGCTCAATCACTTCCACCTTTTCTTTATCTACTTGGATACCCTTTTCCGAGATAAGATGACCAAGAACTACCCCTTTATTTACCATGAAGTGGCATTTCTCCTAATTTAAAACAAGACTCACCTCTTCACATTTTTCCAACACCAAAGACAAGTTATGCAAGCATAAATAAAAGTCTTTCCCATACACACTAAAATCATCCATAAAGACTTCCATGATAGACTCAAAGTAGTCGGAAAAAATACTCATCATGCATCTTTGGAATGTGGCCGGGGTATTGCAAAGGCCGAAGGGCATTCTCCTATAGGCAAAAGTGCCATAAGGGCATGTAAATGTGGTCTTGGATTGGTCAATTGGGTTGATTGGGATTTGGAAAAATCCCGAGTATCGATCTAGATAACAAAAATACTTGTTTGAGGCAAGTCTTTCTAGGAGTTGATCAATGAAGGGAAGGGGGAAATGATCCTTTCTTGTTGAGGAATTCAACCTCCTATAATCTATGCACATTCTCCATCCTGTCACTACCCTAGTAGGCACTAGTTCATCTTTTAAATTCTTCACTACCGTGGTGCCACCTTTCTTTGGTACCACTTGCACGGGGCTAACCCAATCAGAGAAAGAAATTGGGTAGATGATCCCGGCATCAAGTAGTTTCATGACTTCTCCTTTAAGTACCTCTTGCAAGGTGGGGTTTAGTCTTCTTTGAGGTTGCCTTCTAGGCTCATGATCATCTTCCATGTGAATTATATGCATACACAACTCGGAACTAACCCCCTTCAAATCATCTAAGCTAGAACCAATAGCTTTCTCATGCTTTCTTAAAACACACAACAAGGCATTCAATTGATTATCATCAAGGTGAACATTTACAATCACGGGTTTGCTTTTTGACTCATCAAGATAAACATATATCAAGTTTGAGGGAAGAGGTTTAAGAGAAGGGGCTTGTACCTCTACCGCAATATCCATCGCACAAGAGGTTTGGATGATAGACTCAAGTCTTAAAAGTTGTTGGTCAGTAAGATCTTCTCCTTCCAAGGTTGCGTCAAGTAAGTCAAATTCAAAACCATGTAGATCCTCCATAACATCCCTTGGTTCCAAGGTCAAGATAGCTGCCAAAGGATCCCTCATAAAGAAGTTAGGTGTCACTTCTTCAACAAAGGCATCGATGATATCAATAAAATAGCAAGATTCTCCAAGATTTGGAGCTTTCATGGCACTTTTCAAGTTGAATTTTATCTTTTCATCTCCCACCTCAAGGGTTAACCTCCCATGTTTTACATCAACCAGCTCCGGCGGTGTGCAAAAATGGCCTCCCAAGAATAATAGGGATTTGAGAATCCTCCGCCATGTCAAGGACTATGAAGTCCACCGGTATGAAGAACTTTCCAATTCTAACCGGGACATCCTCCAATACACCCAAGGGTTGCTTTGTAGATCGGTCCGCCATTTGGAGTGTGATGTTGGTGCATTTAAGTTCTCCCATGCCAAGTTTCTCACAAATGGAATATGGCATTACACTCACACTAGCTCCCAAATCACACAAGGCCTTGTCAATTGTTAGGTTGCCTATGGTGCATGGGATGGAGAAACTATCCGGATCTTTCAACTTTGGAGGGGCTGGGTTTTGTAGAAACGCACTACACTCACCGGTGAATGCTACAGTTTCAACTCCACTCAAGGACTTCTTTCTTGTAAGGATGTCTTTCATGAATTTTGCATAAGCGGGAATTTGAGTGATGAGGTCGGTGAATGGAATGGAGACCTCCAAATTCTTGACAATGTCCATGAATTTGCCTAATTGCTTGTCTAGCTTTGTTTTTGCTTGTCTAGAGGGAAAGTTAGCCTTATCACAATAGGCTCCTCAACCTTCTTGTTCTTTGTTACCACTTCATCCTTCTTTTCAATAACAACTTGCTTACTTGAAGAGCACTCTTCCTCCTTGTCATCCAATTCAACAACTTCAATTTCAATTGGTTCATCATCTACCAATTTGTCTCCCTCACCATTATCATCTTCAATTGGCATCCTTGGTCCCTCATAAATCTTTCCACACCTCAAATGTATGGCATTGGCGGTTTCATTTCTAGGTGGGTTACATTGAGGAGGTAATTGACCTTTTCCCCTAGAGGAACTCCCCGAGGCTATTTGGGTCACTTGAGTTTCAAGAATTTTGTTGTGGGCAAGGATTTTATTGATGATAATATCTTTGGCTTGGTTGTCTTTTTGCAATAGGAGGATCGCATTTTGAATGTCCAAGTTTGGATCTCCAACTTGTGGTTGCATGGGAGGTTGATTTTGTGGTGGTGGGTTGTATTGATTTTTGTTGCATTGTGGTTGATTGTAGGAAGGTTGGTTTTGATTGTAAGAATGTTGATTTTGATTGTATTGTGGTCTTAGAAAGTTTTGTTGATTGTTTCTCAAAGGTGGAGGAACATATGGTTGTGGTTGAGGGTTTTGGACATTTTGGCTCTTATATGTGAGATTTGGGTGGTTCTTTGTATTCTCATTGTAAAAGTTGGAGTAGGGATTTCCTTGCCTCTAGGATTGAAATGCATTCACTTGTTCCACGGATCCTCTACAATCTTGAGAATCATGACCAAATATTCCACAACATTCACAAACCCCTTGAGGTAAGCTTGGTGCCATCACCATAGCATTCACTTGTTGCATAGCTTGTTGAGAAGATGAGATTTGAGCTTGTTGGAATAGAGCCGTTTGTTGGTCCATTTTGAGTTTCATTGCTTCCATATAAGAGCTAAGTTGAGCTCCAAACTCGGCTCCCATTTGGGTGACGGAGCTCACCTCATGCTTTCTCATAGGAGTTTGCCTTGGCCTACTAAATTGTGAGTTATGGGCCGCCATCTCCTCTATTCGTGCCCAAGTTTGAGCGTCATCTACTTATGGAACCTTCCATTTGATCCCATATTCAAGATTCATCTAGAATCTTCATAAAGTTCATTCCAAAATTGTTGCACCAAGAACCACTCACTCAAACCATGGTGAGGGTAAGACCGAATGATCTCCTTAAATAGGTCCCAAGCATCATAGAGCAACTCTTCATCCCTTTTCTTAAAGCCGGTTATCTTAGCTCTCAATATATTTGTCTTTTCCGGTGGATAGAACTTTTGATAAAAAGCTAGAGCTAGCTTCTTCCATGAGTCAATACCTAGAGCAACCTTGTCAAGACTCTTCAACTATCGTTTTGCCGCTCCAATAAGAGAGAAAGGAAACAAGACCCATCGAATTTGGTCTAGAGTCACTCCCGTTTGAGAAACGGCATCACATTAATCACAAAAAGTCTACATGTGTAGATGAGGGCCCTCACTTGGCATACCTCCAAATTGATTCCTCTCCACCAATTGGATAAATGCGGTTTTAGCAATGAAATTCCCGGTTATATTTTGTGGTACGAGGGTGGTGTTTGGAAGAGTATCTTCTGTGGGAATGGAGTGAGATGAGAATTTATGCATTCTTGGGAGGTTGAGTGGTTGGATGGGAAGTGGGACGGTTGGTGGGATTCCAAAAGGATTCACAAATTCCGCGATCGGAACAAGACCCTCCCAATTCTCTACCCTTGGATGCTCAATTTCTACCTCGTTACTTTCCCGGATTTCCCTTTCTTCACTCAAAGGTAGAGGCTCCTCCGTCGTAGTAGTCGGATTCGAAGAAGAGCTTCTATTTATGGTTTTGAAGACCTTGCGAAGTCTCCTAAAGGTCCTTTCGATCCCGGGATCTGGAGGTTGATCCTTTGGGGGAGCTCGCATGGGCATACAAGAAAACTAAATGTAAACGGTGAGAATGCCTCGAGAAACTAGGTTTCTCAAGACAAAAGGCAAAAAAACTTAAATAAACTAAAAAAAATCAAATTAAACATACACCGTCCCCGGTAACGCGCCATTTTGATACAGGTATAAGCGGTGTGGTAAGAGTGTCGGTCTCAGGGACGGTTGGTGTCTAAAATCGGTCTAATAGTCTACTAAGTCTCTTCCAAAGTCACAATGTAATTTGGGTTTGGATTTGTTGACTAAACTAAATAACAATAATTAAAAGCAGATAAAAACAACAAATAGAGTCTAAAACGAGAAAGATTGGATTTTTATCGAATAAGAGAGAAAACTATGGTGAGTGGGTTCATATGGGTGGTATAGTCAGGTGAAAAAGCCGGGTTTTAATAGTTTAAGTGTCGTCTAGTCTAGGAAAGTGAATTGAGGCTTTCGATCTTACAATTCCTCCTCAAACCGACTCTAACTAGCTATCGCGTCACTAGATAATATTTGCCAAACTAGCGGTTCTACGAAAAACCACGACTTTCGATCTTATGGTATTCGAAACAAGCGAGAGAATCATGCAAACTCACGTAGGCATTTCATCAAACATGTTATAAGCATAGAATGGAGACTAGACAATAATCAACTATTAACCTCAACAAAAACATATTAACTCATACTAGAACCTATAATCCCCCACATAACCTTAGCAAGATTACTACTCACTCATATTCAAAGGAAATTTAATATTAACTAAGGATTGCAAAAGGGAATCAACAACAACGAACATCTTCAAATTAACAATGAATAGATAACAAGATTTGAAATGAAAACTTAATTAAAGGCAAGATTAAGTAAAGGAATTATACCAACTTAGACAAAGGTGAGAACTTTGATATAATAACCAAGATTTTGTCACAAATCTTTGATTACAAACCAAGTTCCAACACTAAACCAAGTCTCAATTGCTAATTAACCAACTAATAAGCTTAATTATGAAAGATTAATAGAAGATTAAGTACTAATTCTATGAGAGTTTCATATCTAGGGTTTCGTGCCCTCTAATAACACAAGAGAGCCTATTTATAGGTTTACAAAATGGAGGAAACATGGGCTTCGAAAGACTTCATGGGCTGGCAAGGTCACGACCGTGAAAGGTGTTTCACGGTCGTGAAAGCTGTCTTACGACCGTGAAACTGCAAGTCATGGTCGTGAGATATTTGGGAGGGGCAGGTCCTTCTTTCACGAGCAAGTGACGACCGTGAAACGAGTTTCACGACCGTGAAATGTGTTTCACGACCGTGAAATGTGTTTCACGACCGTGAAATGTGTTTCACGACCGTGAAATGAATAGCTCGAAAATCCATCTTCTTAGAAAGGCATCTCACGACCGTGAGATACCTTTCACGCCCGTGAAATGTTTCTTTTCCTTCTTCCCTTGCTTGACTTAGTTGCTTCTGTTGGAGGATGTGTCCTCAACAGTTGTACGGTGACACAATAAATCTTGAATAGAGTTTGGACGGGACTGAGCTCGCTCATAGTCAGTTGATGAACATAAATCGGTAACGGTTGGCCGACTAGGGTTTGACGTTACTGTCGTATGTCGGTGGTTATCAACTGATCCGTTGAGGTCACACCTAATGGATATCTGCTAGTATTGTTAATCCACTGTATATGATATAGTAGGATTAGTATATTTAATATCAGATACTAATATGGATTAGTTGTAATTGTTTGTGATTCGTATATGATACGAGGTGTTGGTATTGATAGTAACCTTACATGATAAGGGTACTGGAATTAAATGTGATGTATATATATATCAATTTGTATATGATATAAATTGATACTGAGAATATTTAAATGTTAAATATTTTTTAACTTACTATTTAATAAATTCATTTAAATGTTAATTGAATTTATCAAAACTGGATTCGAAATCAGTTCGATCCCGAGTGTAGATGAAACCGTGTGATATACTAGTATAGGATACTAGTATATGACAATTAGGAATTAAAGACATATATAAATGTAAGTGGATTGTCCACTTTACATAAGATATATTATTTAATTCAAGAATATTTCTCTATATATACTAATGCATTCATCACATTTTTCTCTCTTGTGATTTTCATTCATCTTTTCACACCAAAATTGGATTGAGAAATAAAAGCAAATACACCACTTTAGTCTTGTGTATCATAGGCATCTTAGGCCTTATTTGCTTCATTTCTCTCTTCAATTCATTCACAAATAATTAATATTTGATATTAATAGTAATATTTGTAGTCTAGTTTACTATTTATATTACTAATACTAGTAGTATCTAGGGTGCAATCAAGAGGAGGCACTCATATACTTTGGTGCTAGTTCAGCCGAGATCAGTTCAGTCCTAGCCTAAAGATAGTTTTCTGAACTTGCATGTTTGATTAAAGCGATTATAACGAAGATCCAAGTCCAATGATCTTGTTCATTGGCATTTCTGAGGCGAGTCTCCGGACGAGGAACCTTACAGGTGGTATCAGAGCTGTCCGTTATAATTGTTTTAGGTTGCATGACGGAAGGATATGGAAGTGATTTTCATTAATTTTAGTACCGCCTAAATGGACAGATTTCTACGTTCCGACTTTGATTTGTGGATTATCGCCAAATTAATTTGGACAGATTTCTACGTTCAATGTTGGAGTCTTGGATTATCGCCAAAATTAGTGTTGGTAAAATTAATGACTCTTGCTCATATTAATTTCCGACTCTTTGCATGTGTATAATTCCTGTTTTATCGCATGTAAAAACCGTGCTATGAGTCGGTGTTGAGATAAGAGGAGTTGTGCATGTGGTTTTCATGTGTGAACCTGTTTTATCGCGTGTAAAAACCGTGCGATGAGCCGGTGTTGTGATAAGAACTTCATGCATGCGAACAAGTTTTTAAAAATAATCTGAATTCTTCCTGACAAACTTGCTAGAATTTGTTGATCTTGTTGTACAAATTTCTGTTTTAAATGCTTTAATTTAGTCTTATAAGTTTATTACGGTTAAACGAGTAATACTGAATCACGCAGAAAAACTGACTTTTAGGTGCAAAACGTCGGATTATTACAAAAAAAGTAGTGTTTTCTTCGTGAAAACAGCATTCGAAACTGGACTGCTAAGGCAGGGTCGGCGTTTTAAGGCCGTTTGACGACTGTAAAATGGACTTCCAGAAGGTTTTTTGATTGTAAATGGTGAATTTTAATTTCAGTTTAGTTAATTAAATGTTAATTGATTAAATGAGATTAAGAAATGTCACTTAGGGTGGATTTTGGATTAAAAAAAGTTTTGATTCAAGTTTTGATTTAGTTTAATTAATTTGATCATAAGTGTTATGATTGGATTAGTTGAATTGTTTGTACAACAACTACAAATTTCATTAGTTAAGTTAAAGTCAATGTGTCTAGGAGTTAATTCTAGTAAGACTAGAATACTAAATACGATTTAAGACACTTGACATGTACCCGAAACGGTTTTGGGATTGACGTGTTCGGTTGGAATTAGATATATTTTCTAAACAACTAAAAGCTTTAAAATTTCCTAAGGTTGGATACGTAATTTGGCACATGTATAAGCACGTTTAATTACGCGTGCATTTTTTGAATGATTTAATTAAATTTGATTTAATGTAATTCGATCCTAGTATGGCCTAGTTTAACGATATTTAGGACCCGAAATGAATGGGAATACCGTGGTTTGTAATTTAAAGTGATTTCGTATCACGCCGAATTTGTAAAATAATTAATTTTATTTATTTTTGTTAAATATGTAATTAATCAATTAGGTATTTTGTAAATTCAATTTGTAAAAATTAATGTAATTTTGTACAAGTGAAGACCGAAGAGTAGCATGGTGTGGAGACCGGTGACCATTTCGAGGAAGATGTTCCAAGATGTGAAGACCGAGTCCAGGGGCCAAGGGGTTGGTTCCCGAGATGTTAAATTACCTAGTTAGATTAGAGCCATATTTAGGACTTATGTGTATGTTTTGTTTGGTTTGTGATTGTTGCATTCATGTGTGCCAAATTAGGTAGCTAATTATCATCGTTGATTTGATCGTCAATCCATATTTTTTTAGTTCACTTCAATTGGGTTGATGGTCAAATTAAACGAGATTTCCCACATAAAGGAAAATCGAGGTTAGCCTTACCGTAGTATTAGCACATACGAAGCCCTTGTTCGTTGGGAGCGCGCTCGCCCTCCGCGAGGTGGAACCCTTCTACCTCGGGATAAGTAGTGTTGTGAAAATCGGTTGGTCTCGATGGAATACAGGTCGTAGTTTACTAAGATCGTTAGACAAGTCTAGTGTTCCAGGGCTAAAAGAAGAATTATGAATTCATCGACTAGGAGTTCTAAGGTAGAATCAGTCAAATGTTGACTCACCGAGTTTGTTTAAAGAAGGGATGTATCGGCCTCCCCGTGCCCGAATTTAAATAAAACTCGGGTCCTAAGATCGCCTATTTTAGTTTGGTGGGAGATCACTAAATAGGTGTTTTATGCTTTTTCCCGCTTGTTTGGTTCTGAATACTTATTCTCTTTCTTTACTTTCCGTTTGTAGATATAATCATTATCAATGGCTTCTTCATCATCTCATCCACCATCAGCGGCTCCTTTAGGAAAGGAGCCATGGCTACTGGCCTTTATGGATAAGGTATCCTTGAAGGAAAACGGGTCAAACTATATTGATTGGGAGGCGGCTCTCCGGAATGCTGCCATAGCAGATGGCAAGCTCCGGTTCTTAGTCGAACCTCCCCCTCCCGAGCCCACTAATAGGGCAACGAGCGCTCAGAGGAACTCGCATGACGAGTACTTGCGCGAATCGTGTGCGATCAAGAATGTCTTGATCTACTCGGTCGCGGCACCCCTCCAGAGGCGACTCATTATGTTGAACGCCTATGAGATCTTCGCAAGGCTTGCGTCTATGTTCTCGCAAGCCCCGAGGATTCTCAAGTATGACGCGGCGGCCCAATTCTTTGATGCAAAGCTTAAGAGGGGCCAGTTTGTGAGCGACCACGTGCTCCATATGATGGAGTACGTGGAAACTATGGAGTGACTCGGGACTAAGATCTCGAAAGAGCTAGTAATTGACCGAGTTATCCATTCACTTGGCGATCAATACGCCTTGTTTCGTGTGAATTATAATATGAATAACATGGACAAGACTCTCCACGAACTTCATTCCTTGCTCGTCGAGGACGAGAAAGATTTGAAGGTAAGTGGGAGAACGAGTTCGCGAGGAGATGTCCTCGCGATCTCAAATAAAGTGAAAGGGAAACTCAAGCGTAAAGCGGAAACGCCAAAGCCCACCAAGGCCGCCGCTCCAAAACCTACGGTTGCTAAGTCGATAGTGATCGGACAACCAAAGGAAAAGAGGGAGAAGAAGGTTGCCGCACCGACAGATGCGTGTCACTATTGCTCGAACGTCGGGCATTGGAAACGCAATTGTCCCAAGTTAATGGCGGATAAGAAGGCGGTTAAGGTTCCCGCTAAAGGTATGTCCACCATACATATGATTGATATAAATTGTACTAGCCAAAGCGTTTGGGTATTTGATACCGGTTGTGGTTCTCACCTATGTTATCATTTACAGGGACTTAGAGACCGCCGCCCGCTAGTCAAAAGAGAAGTCGATCTCCGAGTAGGGAATGGCGCAAAGGTTGCAGCTCTCTCCGTCGGCACATATGTAATAGTTTTGCCCTCGGGCTTAGAAATGTACTTAAATAACTATTATTTTGTACCAAATCTAAGTAAAAAATATAATATCAATTTCTGTATTAGATGCAGAGGGGTTTTTGTTTTTCAATCAAAAACCAGACTTTAACTTTTTCATATGATGATCTTGTTTATGGTCAAGCTAAGTCAGTTAGCGGTATTTATATTCTAGACTCCTCCACAAATATCTATCATATACAAAATAAAAAGCTCAAAAAGGGTGATCGTGAACAATCGTATCTCTGACATTGTCGTTTAGGACATAAAAACGAGAAGCGAGTAAAGACACTAGTATCGACAGGTGTTTTGAAATCGTTCGATTATGAATCATTCGATACTTGCGAGGCTTGTCTTCTAGGCAAGATGACTCGTGCTCCTTTTACCGGAAAAGGAACACGAGCGAATGATCTACTAGGCCTTATACATACCGATGTGTGCGGCCCTATGACGATCAGTGCTAGAGGTGGTTATAACTATTTCATTACTTTTACCGACGACTTAAGTAAATATGGCTATGTCTACTTGATGAGGTTTAAAAGTGAAGCCTTTGAAAAGTTTAAAGAGTTTCAAAATGAAGTTGAGAACCAACTAAGTAGAAAGATAAAAGCCTTACGATCAGATCGAGGTGGTGAATACCTTAGTTACGAGTTTGACGATCATTTGAAAGCTTGTGGTATTGTTTCACAACTTACACCTCCAGGAACACCACAGTTAAATGGTGTATCCAAAAGGAGGAATAGGACCTTGTTAGACATGGTCCGATCGATTATGAGTCAGGTTGAGCTGCCTGATTCATTTTGGGGTTTTGGTTTGTTGTCTGCAGTTATGCTTTTAAACCGAAGTACTACAAAAGCAGCATCAAAAACGCCATATGAGATATGGAAGGGAAAAGTTCCCAATATGTCTTTTATCAGAATTTGGGGTTGCGAAGCTTATGTCTAGGTAAGACCTGACGATAAGTTAGCCCCCCGTTCTGAAAAGTGTACATTCGTAGGTTATCCGAAGGAGACACGTGGTTACTACTTCTACAACCGTCACGAGAACAAAGTGTTTGTGGCTCGTGAGGCTGTCTTCTTAGAGAACGAATTCGTTTCTAAGAGACATAGTGGGAGGAAATTTGAACTTAGTGAAGTTCAAGAGCCACAAACCAAGGAGGTGCAAGAGGAAGATGTTCCTTCGGCATCTATTTCGGCGACGCTTCCGCTGCGCCCAAGGAGATCGGGAAGAGTTGCCCATGCTCCAGATCGGTATTAAGGAAATATCGAAAAGGAAGGTGATTCTGTTTTGTTGCTTTTAGAAAGTAATGAACCCGTAACTTACAAAGCTGCTATTTCTTGTCCAGATTCCAAGCATTGGTTAGATGCCATGCGATCCGAGATGGACTCTATGTACGAAAACCAAGTGTGGGACTTGGTAGATTTACCTGAGGGAGTACGACCCCTTCAGTGTAACTGGATCTTCAAGATCAAAGTCGGACTAGATGGAAAACCGAGTATTTTCAAGGCTAGACTCGTGGCTAAGGGTTTCACTCAGGTTCATGGTTTACACTATGACGAGACCTTTGTGCCAGTGGCTATGCTTCGGTCTATCCGGATTATGTTAGCGATCGCCGCATTTCATAATTATGAAGTGTGGCAAATGGACGTCAAAACCGCCTTCTTGAATGGGTTTCTTGAAGAATAGGTGTATATGATACAACCCGAGGGTTTTGTCGATTCCAAGGATCCTAAGAAAGTGTGCAAGCTTAATAGGTCTATTTATGGACTTAAACAAGCATCACGAAGCTGGAATCATCGGTTTGATCATGTGATAAAACAGAATGGATTCACTCGAAGTGTCGAGGAACCATGTTTGTACATGAAGTTCAGTGGGAGCAAGGTAGTGTACTTAGTCTTGTATGTAGACGACATACTTCTCATCGGGAATGATATACCTATGCTAACTTCTGTAAAGGAGTGGCTAGCTAAACATTTCCAGATGAAAGACTTATGACAGGCCGAGCGTATCTTAGGGATTAGGATCTATAGAGATAGGTACAAACGAATCCTAGCGTTATCTCAAGAGGCTTATATAGATAGGGTTCTTGAAAGATTCAACATGGAGAACTCCAAGAGAGGGTTTCTCCCGATGGGTCACGGGATCACACTAAGTAAGACACAGTTCCCCGCGGAGCCCAAGGACGTTGAACGCATGAAGTCAATTCCATATGCTTCAGCAGTTGGATCGATCATGTACGCTATGATGTGCACGAGGCCCGACGTATCATACGCCCTGAGTATGACTAGTCGCTATCAAGCTAATCCTGGAGAAGACCACTGGATTGCGGTAAAGAACATCCTAAAGTACTTGAGAAGGACTAAGGGATGGTTCTTTGTTTTTGGTGTAGAGACAAAGCTGAGTGTTAGTGGCTACACTGACGCTAGTTTTCAGACTGACCGGGATGACTTAAAATCTCAGTCCGGTCACGGTTTTATGATGAATGGAGGTGCAGTCTGTTGGAAAAGTTCCAAGCAGTCTGTTATAGCAGATTCTACAACGGAGGCTGAGTACGTAGCGGCGTCAGAGGCAGCAAAAGAGGCTGTTTGGATCAATCAGTTTTTGGAAGGACTAAGGGTAGTCCCTACATCTTCAGTCCCATCTCGTTGTTTTGCGACAACAGCGGGGCCGTCTTTCAAGCCAAGGAGCCGAAGTCTAGTAATAAGTGTAGACACGTACTTAGGAAATTCCACCTAATACGTGATTATGTGGATCGAAAATGTAACACCCGCAAATGTACCCTATTTTTATAATGAAAATATTTTACGGATACTTTTCAGCGTATTTTAGTTTTATTTTAGAATTTAATGTCTCAGGTCGAATTTAGAATTTCCGAGTTCGTATTTGGAATTTCCGCGAGATTTCAAGTAAAACCCGTCTTAAGCCGTCTTTGACTTTTGTTGACTTTTTCCCTCATATACTCCCTCATAAACCCTAACTCCCTCACACAAACACAACACAACTCAACTCTTCCTTCTTCTCTAAGAAAACTCCATAAAACCTTGCCTCCATTTTTGATCCGTCTTAGATTCATCGCTACTCCTTCGTTACTCGCTCAAATTCACGTAAGTTCGTCTTATTCTTCCCCTCTCATCTTCCTCTATCCGTATTGGTAATAAAATTACCGTCTTTCTCGCTTTTTAAATTATCCGTCTTTCTCAAGGTGAAAGATATTCATCTTTTATTATCTAATTGTATGTAGGTGGAGACTAGGAAGGTTTAGAAATCGTTTAAAGACGCGAAAAGGTAACGGTGAAGGGTTACTCGATATCATTTACGTGTTTTATGTGTTTTCTAGGCTAGTAATCGTATTTAGATTATGGTTAGTATGCTTAAGACTTGTGTTGTTGCTGTTGGTTGTTGTTAGTTGTTAATTGATATGAGAATTGATGGTTTGTCATGATAAATGAGGATTTTTGTGTTGGTAACTTGTTGATATTTGATCGTTCCAGAATCTCGTGTAGGACTCAGGCTGCGTCGTGGTGACGCAGGCAGCGTCACTCGCTGCCGACAGTAATTTTCCTGCACTGACCCCTTTTCGTAAAATGATCATATCTCCTTCGTTACTTGCTTGTTTTGGGCGTGTGACATCCCGTTGGAACCGTAAGAGGATAAGCTATCACCTCCATTTGGAATTTCTGCATTTTCATGTCTAGAACTCTAGTTATGACCGTTTGAAGTGGACCCTTTTTTTCGTTGGTTTCCAAACAACGTTGTTTTGGAGAGGTGATCTATGTTTTTATTCATTATGCTTCATAAACTTGTTCTAATGTTTATGTATCATGTATTGACTCATGTTTATCATATTTAAACTTATATGATTCCCTATTCTCATGTTTTGTGACGGTTTTTTGGTATGTTCCCACTTTGAGTCGGTTTTTACAAATGATACGGTTTGAGCACTATTTTGTCTTGTGCTTTGTACTCTCATTCCCTTGGCTACCTTCCCGTTCGTAAGGCTGGAATGTCGGAACGGAGAGGTATCCTACTGCTTAATTGCATGTGTAGTTGGCATACGACGACGTTGTTGGGAGTTGAACGCTATGCGTTGATCGACCCGGCCGTCAAATGTTGTGTACTTGCGAGGTGGTGTTATTTGCATGTAGCGTACCTCTTGTTATGAGGCTTGAGCTCTTTTCCGCCTCTTTCGTGAATTGATCTACCGGATTTGGGGTACTCGGCGTC